>SCHK01089637.1:0-10663 GCA_004124795.1 Poropuntius huangchuchieni
ATCACATCTTTTGTAGCATAAATAAACTGCTGCAGAAAAGTAAGGTGCCATCCAAAATGTAACTTGTAACTACAACACTCATTTCAAATGTAGTGGAGTAAAGAGTACAGATACTCATTCAGAAATGTAGTGAAGTAGAGAGTAAAAGTAGCTAATATCTTTGATACTCAGTACAACTACAAAGTACCCAAAAATATACTTAAGTACAGTAATTAGTTACATTTACTCAAGTACTTTACACCTCTGCTGACCGCTTTAATTCAGATTGATGCAGCCATTTATTTCCTCCAAAAAAAAGTCATTTAGAATCTAAAACAATAATTTATTAAAATCCTCTGACGTATTTGCTGACGCGAGCACAGTTCGAAACTCAACCGAGATTCGGTTCAAATGAACGATTCATTCTGCGTGAATCACTTCATTGCAGCGCTGCTTGTTCCTGTTGTGGTCGGGATGGATGGTGCACATGACATGTGCCTCTGATAGAAGATTATTTACCTCTGATGTGCTCAGTGTTTTGTTGAAAACATATTAATTGAATACAAAGACCTTTCAAAGATTGCGTCTTTGCGTAAAAAGATGGTGTTTTACTTTAAAAGCGACGGTGAGTAAGTTAGTGTGTTCTCTGTGCCCAGGCAAAACAGTGTTTACGTTGTCAACAAAACCAGTTTAAATACGAAACAAGTATAATGCTTATGAATATACAACATAGAACAAAAAGAAAGATTATCAAAACTACAATATACTGTGATTTGACATTGTAAGGTTATATTGTTGGAGGTTCGATGTGTCTTCAGATATGTAGCAAGAAGAAATAAGAGTAAACAGTGCTTCTTAAAAGTTGCAATACGTGCTTCTCTTTTACAGTTGTCTCACCGCCCTATACCATGTATATGGGCAAAGATAAATATGAAAGTAAGGACTGAATTCCTTATAAATATTATTTTAAACACCCTCATCCTGTACTTGTCAGACCATTAATAACTGTTTTTGTTTTTTCACAGATGAAGATCTTATAAAGTATGGATGGCCTGAAGATATTTGGTGAGAACAAATATCTATTTAAAGTTTGCCATCACAAATGAATGATTACTTTCTAGATTTGCTTTGATTGAAAATATTAGTTCAAGTACAAGAAATATTACTAAATATTATCTTGTGTTTCAGGTTCCATGTGGACAAGCTCTCATCTGCCCATGTATATCTAAGAATGCCCAAGGTATTTTGAGAGGTTATTCATATTATAACCTACAGTTTTATTTATAATATTTTTATGTCAACAATTATGTTCACTAATTAAAGGGTACAACGATAGAAGAAATACCAAAAGACGTCCTGATCGACTGTGCCCAGCTGGTCAAAAACAACAGCATTCAAGGTACTGCTTCTTTACAACAAACATCAACAATGGTTTGTTCATTTTATTTAACGGATTTTCATGATTTTGTTGTATTTTTATTTACAGGTTGCAAAATGAACAATATTAATGTTGTCTACACACCATGGGGCAATCTGAAAAAAACAGCAGACATGGATGTCGGGCAGATAGGCTTCCATCGGCAGAAGGAGGTATGAGGAGAGATCAACTCCATGATTTCATTCACACTGCAGCCAATTCTTGTCCAGATCTTTTATTAGGATGGATGAGCTTGTTTTTATGCAATTGAAACAACAGAAAGCAAACTAATCTGAGTCAGTTATGCCAAAAAATATCATTCAAAAAAATTCTATGTGATTTAAGGTGCTCAGCTATTACTTCTGCATTTGGAAATCTTCTAAATAGCTTCTGTATAAATATCCAATTACTATACAATGTCAACAGGTGAAAATTGTGGCAGTAGAAAAGAAAATCAACGAAATTGTCAACAGACTAGAGAAAACTAAAGAGGAGCTGTATCCTGATCTTGCCGCGGAGAAGGAGTCCCGGGACAGAGAGGAAAGAAACGAGAAGAAGGCTCAATTACAAGATCAGAAGAAAAAGGAGAAGGAGGAGACGAAGAAGAAAAAAGAGATGGAAGAATTAAGGTGCTGCATATTGTTAAAATGTTGAGATGTATATTATAACCTCAACACAAATATATATATATATATATATTTATTTGTTTTTCATTTTTGAAAAATACAATGCCATCCAAATGTTTGAGATCCCTAGTGAAATGTGTTTATTTTTTCCATTTTATAATTTGATTTAAACAAAAATGTAATTACAAATTATGTTATTGGCACAACAGTTTGAGTGGCTGTCTGTTGTTTTTCATAATTACTATTTGCTTACTAACTCTTTTCGTTCCACATGTTTATGCAATATTTTCAGTGTGGTCTCAGACTTTTGGACTCCGTTGTAGATACATAAATGATAAATATAATAAAAATAACCTTTGTACATCACAATCAGTCCTTGAGACGTATTATTTACAGGTACAGGCATCAATTTCGTGTACTTACTTGTAACCTCTACTTTCCTGTAGGAATTATTCATCACTCATGAAGAGTGACAACATGACCACAAATGAGGTAATACATCCTTAGAGCTTAATATTCTGCTGAGCATTGACACAAATTCTTTTATGACTTGAATGTGATTTATTTATTTTTTTCTGCAGGATGGCTATGATTCAGATGACTTCATGTAAAGAAAAGGAATGAATCTGCAGTTAAGAAGAAACAACATCTTTTCCCACAATATCTTGTTTGTGAAAGGAAAAGACTTGAGACATCAGATACGAGCCATCAATAAGAAATATCACTTGTGCCGATAAAGCAAAATGCCAGGACCATTCTAGAGCAGCTGGCTTTGTCACTTCTTTGAAAATGCAATATGTAAAATATGTAAAAATAAAATAGATTAGATTGCTCATTTAAACCAAAAGAATTTCAAGATTTCTGCTGATTCTGTATTTCTTGGATGAATTAAAGATACTCACTGTGGAGATATGTTAATGGATGTGTTCACCTTTAGGGTATTTGTGCTTGTAAATGATATACTTTTTTGGAGTGATACAAATGACTTGACAAATGCCTAAACTTTTTTCCTTTTTGATGTCCTAAACTAAATAAATCTTTGACTTCCTCAGTTAACTTCTGTTGTTATACATTTCTAAAAGCATAAAAATATGCAAAGCTCAAAAAATACAAACTTTTTTTCTTCTAAAATTTCAGTTTTATATGAGAATAATTGCAGATGGAGCTAGCATTAAAATATAGTAAATGATTTAAAATATATATAAAAAAGGCTGTTGACAGGACTGAGCTACATAATATTGTGACTATTGCTTTGTTTAAGCTTTCAGTAGTAAAATGTTGTTACTGACAAGTTAAAATGGCGATCTTTTCCATTCAATCCGATGATAAATACGCAGCTTTAGTTTACTTTATAATGGCAATGGGTAAAGGCCATCTCATCCACTAGATGGCAGCATTTTATCGAACAAATATAATTTGACTTGAGACGAGGTTGATTTCTTCCTATCAGATCTGTGATTTAAGACATTTTCCACAATAGGATACAAAACTGAAAACTCTGAAACTTTAATTGAACTGATAATGAACCTCAAACTGAAGATTACACGAGCTGTTTCGTTACATTAAAGCTATATTTGCAATTTTTCAACACTTACTACAATTGCTAATCTATATAGGTCTAAATACAGCTGGAAGCCCTAATTTGTCTGATTTTGCCACGTTCTACCAAGAAGTCAATTATTAATTTTAAAATTAAAACATCATAATATTTAAATTACTACCAGAATTATTATTATTTTATTATTATTTATTATTATTTAATTTTTTACCCATCAAATAAGACAAAATCATATCAATTTAGTGGTACAGTAATAACGCTGACTACAGTATGTTGTGGCTGAACGATCAGAAATCGAGAATCTGAAAGCTGCTGACAGACCACATCCTCCTAAAGAGCTAACATACTTGTTGCGGTACAGACAGACACAAAAGAAAGAAGTTATTCTGCAAAGGCGGCGTCTCCTGTCCAAGGCTAGACTGGAAAATATGACCTTGGACTGCCACCTCAGATGTCCTTCACTGGCGGGATGTTTCTGGTTTGTTTATAGGAAAGATTCAGTCACGTTCTTTTCAAGCCAGTGGCATTACAGGGACTCATTTACAAAAAGTGAGTATAAAAGCAAATTGGATTGTCTGAATGACTAAATCACGACAGGCACATACACTTTTGGTGTAATTTTGTGTGGAGACACTACGAATAAACTACGAATTAATCAAATAGCATACTGAATAATGGCACGCAATTCAAAGTTGTTTGTCAGAACTGTTTGAGTCTGGCTTGCATACGCCCTGATTCATTTCCCTTATGCCAGTAATTTAATAATAAAAAAAAGATAATTTGCCAGGAAACGTTTTCAGAAGCAAGGATCCATGTCTCTACACTTTTAAAATAAAGGTTATTTATTTGAATCAATTTGCAATTTTACCAGTGCTTACTATAATTTGATAATCTAAAGGTTTAAATAGGCTAATTGTAATTTTTAAAATTAAAGTTTATAAAATTTAAATCTATCCCATTATTTTTTTTATTTTAGGCCTATCAAATAAGACCCATCCAAATCAATAATAACATTCACAATGGTATCTGTGTCTCTATAGGCTACCCTTAAAAATAAAGGTTCTTTACTGGCATCTTTGGTTCCATGGAGAACTTTAAACATCCATGGAATATTCCCATTGTAGAAATGGTTCTTCATACTGGATAAAGGTTTCACACCGAGAACAAAATGGCTCTTTTAAGAATTGTTCACTGAAATAGTTCTTCTTAGGCACTGATGCGAAAACCCTCTTTTGGAGACATACACATTCCTGCTCCATGGCTGAAGTTAGCATCAACAAAGTAGAGAAAAACTTCCTGAAACCTTAACAAACACTCATTTGGTCCAATCACCTGCCGTCACAGTTAGCTTAGACCTCCGCTGGGTGACTGGGGCCCTGCCACACATAACCTGTCTGCTCCATTAACCTCATGTTTAGAACAAAAAGTCTGTCTAGATGTGGCTGTGGGGCACAAACCAGACCCTGTCAGCTATACTTCACATCTTCACTGGCCATTAGCATGCACTGCGGCCAAAACTGTTGGCAGGGACCACACACACGCACTCACACTGACAGAGCGGGGATAAAGAGACAAGAAAGCAGTGAGAAGTGTGGACCGCCACACAAAATGAAAAGGGATGTGCCTCTGTGGTCTTCCGAACCGGCTGGGCCAGCTGGAGCCTTTAACAAAAGCAAACAAGGTCATAAAGTGGGTGCAGAGAAGAACAGGCCTGGAGACGAGCCACTGCGATGTGAGGAAATGTGGAGGACACATGGGGCTGATTGAACAGTTCCTGCACAGTCGGAGAACAAGAAGACCTCAAACAATGAGATAAAGTGCTGCTTTCTGAACCGCTGGGAAAAACAACACAAACGGTCAAAGGGTCATGATTATGAACTTAATTTGTGAAGAAAGTGGAGAGACCGTTTCAGTAAGTTCATTGTATTGTATTTGCATTACCACTTTCTTTCAAAAGTGACAGTTTTACTTTTACACTTTCAAAAACTCCATTGAAAAAAAAAATGCCGTTCTTTTGAACTTCCTATTCATTAAAGAATTATGAAAAAGTTTCTCAGTTTTCACAAATCAGCATATTAGAATGATTTTTGAAGCATCATGTGACACAGAAGAATGGCTGCTGAAAATGCAGGTTTGTCATCAGAAATAAATTACATTTTAAGATATAATAAAATAGAAATAAGCTATTTAAAATTGTAATAATATTTGGTTTTTGACCAATGAAAATGTGTAACAATTTACTCCTGAAGCCATATTGAAATTCCAGTATCTCTGGACCTGAGCCATGTAGGGCCTTAAAAATGAAGGAACCAGAAGGAAAGTTAAGGTCCAAAATGTAAAAGGGCATTAAGATCAGTTTAATACTTCTTGAGTAACAGGCATGCAAACTTTGGAGTAAAAACATGAAAAGTGCTTTTCCCCCATATGGTCACCACTGGCATATACAGCAACAAATATATCCAACTTTCTTCAAAAAAAAAAAAAAGAAGTAGAAAAGAAAAGAAAAAAGAAAAATACATTTAAATACAACAACAAAAACAAAATAATTGTCCGCTTTCTGTTATTTTTATACCGATCTTATGATATTTTCTTTGCTCTATCCCTAAATCTAACCCTTACATAATCCATGTTTGGATTTTTATTATGACATCATTTAGCTATTATGAATTCTACAGGGGGAAAAGTTAAATATGCATTCTACAGTTCAACAAAAACAAATCTGAGACTACTTTGTGAACAAGCCACATTTGTAATCCATAAATGCATTAACTGTTTTAGTTCTTCTTTACAGTAATATCTTTGCATAAAACCTAACAATCATTTTCAAAACACATAAGCTACGATAATTACAGAAATGATTAACTTTATCTTTCAACCAGAGGAGATGCCCTCATTCGTGGGGTTAGAACCCAATGGAAAGCATCTCTCTCATTCTTCATAACACATGATCACTCCCCATGGGTACAGTTAGAGGCTTATTTTGTGCTTGACTTATCGGCAGCATACTTCATGATTCACTCCAGAGGCCCCTGACACAGTGATTGGACAAGATCAACAGAGATGTGACCTACTGATCTGCTCAACCCATCCAGCTGACAACACAAATTCCTCTGGCACACATTCAAAGCTTACACCAGCAGCAAGATTTCCAGTCAAAACCTTATCTCACCTTTTCTTTTGAAAAAAAAAAAAAAAAAAAAAAAAAAAAAATCCAACTAAATCAGCATCTTTCACCATTGACAGCCATTCAAATATAATAACAATAAATTACAATTATCTCCTTATATTAATGGAATAATTTTGATGTATATTGTTTGTAAAAAAAAATATTAGTTGCATCAGAATACACTAGTAGGATATCAACTACCGCACTAGCTTGGATCAGCAGTGTTATTTTTTGTATTTATGAATTGCTCGAATTATTTTAATATCTTCAGTTTTCATTTTAGTTTTGTCATTTGCTTCTGTCACTTTTATATTTCTGTTTAGATTTAATTTATTTTATTTCAGTTACAGTTTTAGTAATTCAGCCTAAACTTATTTATTTGAGTTAGTTGCCAAGAAAACATTTCTAGTGTTCACATCAATTTAATTTTGTTGTTGTTGTTGTTGTTTAGGTTTTTCAAATATTAGTTTACCATAACTGCTTGTCAGTACTTTCCGAAATACAATTGATCCATATTTCAAAGACAGCAGAAATAATTATGAAATTAAATATGAAGATGTAATAAAGTTGGTCATTCTCAAGTTTAATGTATAAGTAGTTTAATTTAATTACAGTAATGTGCACTTACATTTCTGAAAACATTAGATTTAGTTCACACTTTTTTAATTTCAGCTTCTTTTTTTTCAGTTAAAGACAACAAACATGTTGTATTAGTTTAGTTTTAGTTTTAGTAGAAAATAACAGCACTGCTAGAAACCAGCTTGTTCCAAAACATAGCAATCAACCTGATTTTCACATAATGTTTTTTTTTTTTTTTTCAGCAGGGAAAGCAGACGTAGACATAAGACAGACATAAATTTAGATATAAGACAGACATAAATTTGTAATTCAATGTTTATATCAACACAAGTCTCAGAGTGTTAGAACAGTATTTCCACAGCAGAGTTGGGTCAGAAGTTCTTAAGTAGGGCAAAACAAAAATTCCTTCTTCAGAGACATTTTTGTAGGGAATGCACAGAGCAGGTCAGGCATGTGTGGAAAGCTGGAGAATATGTGTGGACTGCACCAGAGGGAGCCATTAAATCAAGGTCATGTGATGCTCACCATCAGTCCAAAAAACTCTTGGCGCTGTCATAATGCTCTGAAATTCACTTGGGAGCTGGGCCATATGATTCTGGATCTTTGAATACAAGCCCAGGAGGAGCCATGGAGCTCAACAGCAAAGGAAATCAGCACTGCATCCAAAATAAAACATCACTTGCAAACATCTCATATGGAGAAAGTCTCCTCTCTCAAGACTTTTCCACGGAAGAGTTCATGAGTTTAGATCTGCCTCTTGAGTCAATGAAATCACTGGCAAATGCAAATCAAGCACTTTATACACACAGTCCCATGCTTTCTCGATGACACTCACAGCAAAACACTTTAAAGAGTCTGGAGGGGGGTGCGGTTTCAGTCCCAGAATGAGGCTGCGGTTGAGGGGCTGTCACAGGGAGGCGTCAGTGTAATCTTTGTGGTCTGGAAGACATTTTCTTTATGTCCAAATGAGCTTGTTTATTTTTATCTATTGTGAAATAAAGCTGCTTTCTTGTGGCTCAGTTGAGTTGCCATTTCAACTCAGTAACTGGTTCAGTGTCTCACTGCATGAACCTTGTCAAATAGTGCAGGGAGAAAGGCTACAATGGCCTGTTTTGTATTGTATAATGACTCAATACAGTCTGTATTTTTATTGTTTTGCCTGTTTAACCACATTGCTTATAAATAGTTCTCATTTCAGGGTGACCATAGAAAACCCATTAAATCATTCCTCGTAATTTTGAAAACAATAGTCAAATTGGATGTCTGATGTTTGGAAATCAAGCCTGCCTCAATGCATTTTACATTCTCTGTACAGAATGCCTTAGAAATGCAGTCACATAGCCTGAAGGCTGAACAAATTTGAAAGATTTGACAACAGTAGAATGCACTCAGCTTAGACAAGAAATTATATTAGATATGATTTCTAATGAATCTATCCTCACTATTTAATTGCTAATTTTGCACACAAAATTGAAGAAAAAAAGAATATCTTGATATGGGATGTAACTGGACACTGATATAAACATGCAATGTAACCAGGTTACAATACTGTACTACTGTTTGAAATGCATAATGCATTCTGTTTTGGCATCACAAAATGCAGTGTGATTGCTACATTTTGAGTATTTATAATTTTCATATATATGCATATATAAAATGCTAACTATATATATATATTGTATAATGCGCTAGGTAAATATATATATTATATAAAAAAAATCAAATCAGTAGTTAATGCCCATTTATTTTTGTGTTTATAATGATTTATTTTTTTATAATTGTTTACTTTGTATTTGATTACTAAGCATATACAATAACCAAATAAATATTCACAATTATTACCCTACACTCCATTCCAGTCCAACCTCGAGGCAAGCAATTACACAGACAAACAAACCTACATTTGATGTAAACATCACGCAGAAAAGAGCCCTGCATCAAACTTGGCATGCCCAGAGTTGTCATTCCATCTAATCACCATAAATGCAAACAATGCCACACATGAGACTGCATGGAGACAGTGGAGGCGTTTATATAAATGAGCATATAAGCAGTCGCAGCCTCCTCGAGCCGTCCTCCAAGCACAATTAGAGAAAAATGGCAGCATGGCGTGGGACGAAGAGGAGGGTCTTGGCTTTTATGCTGAGTTGTTCATCTGCGGTTGCCTATGAGGAGCCCTCTGGGAGGAACAGGACTTGACTGGCAAGTAGAGCTAACAGGGTCCAGATGGCGCCCTCGCGTTTGGGAAGGAGGTCAGGGGCTGTTACTACAGCTGCGGGTTCCTCTGCACCAAGGCAGGGCAGTGGAAAATCATATTACAATCATTGTATGAGGTGAACATTTTGGACGCACCCAAAATCTTTCAAAAACCATATGGAGAGGTAAAGGAGGGGCAAGAAAAGTGTTTAAACACATGCAAGGTGCCACGGCCAAAGGAAGGCAGAGCTGACATTGCTTTAATTTTATGTTCGACACTCACATGGCATGTTAACGAAGCATGTAAAAGGGAAACAGCTGGGGTATATTGCCCTACGGAGGATGCTGTCATGTTATGCAGTGCCATTTCAGAGCAAAATCTGATTGGCAGAAGAACAGTACTTGAGCTCAATGTATAAGATTACTGAGAAACCAAACAGCAGAGCAAAACAGTCAAAAACTGCTGATAAATCTAGAGTAGCAAGCCACTGCTAAGCTGGAGAGAGATCGTACTCATGTCAAGACACTTCTAGGGAAAAATACAAAGTATAGTGTCGAGCTGTTAACATAACGGAAATCTATAGATGATACAATATTCTTTGGGACACTAAAAAAAACAGTAAAGGGAAGTCACTCTAAAATGACGAATCTGTCATCATTTACTCATCCTCATGTCCTTCCAAATCTGTAGGACTTTCTTCTTAAAGGGATAGTTCACTCAAAAATGAAAATTACCCAATGATTTACTTATTTATTGTGGTTTATACAATTTTAAATATGGATATTTTTCTTACACAAATGCATCAGTTTTCTCCAGAAGGCCTTTATTGACCCCCCTTTTTATGATGGATTTATGCACTTTATTTTGCTTCAAAATCTCAATTATAAAGCTTGGAAGAGTCAGGACATTATTTAATATAAACGTGTATTTGTCTGAAAGAAGAAAGTAATATACACCTAGGATGGCTTGAGAGTGAGTAAAGGTAATTTTCATTTTTGGGTGAATTATTTCTTTAATGTAGAACACAAAATTTTGTAGAATGTTGACTCCCAGTTCCCATTGACATTCATTATGTTTTTTGTCTATACAACTGTCTATTTGAACCAAAACTGTTTAGTAAGGCCTGCCAACATTAAAAAAA
>SCHK01089725.1:280-10747 GCA_004124795.1 Poropuntius huangchuchieni
CATCAAAAAATTGGGCTGCAGATAAATCGCATGTGATTATTATGCGTCAGTAAAGCCGGTTCGTTGATCTCCATCACGTGCTTCAGATGGAGCGGCACTTAAATAACTGACAAGCTGCAATATTGCATTCATAATTGCAATATGAAAAATAACTTGTATATATATATATATATATTGTAAAAAGAGCTGGAAACCTTTCTTCTTGCTTTTGTACTGTATCTCTGATGAAACATAACCACACTAGCTAGCTAATCAAATCTCCTTTTTTTTTTTTTTTTTTTTAACTATTAAATTTGATGTCCTTTTTGTTCCACCTGGCAAAACGCCTGTCCTGTACATTAGTAGGACAGTATGATGGCAGAGTCCCAAAAGTGGTTCAGAAAGCCAAAGTCCAGTTTGTGTGTTTTCCAAAGCCTTTCCAAGAGAAATTGCTTGATTTTCAGCAGAATTCCTTGGGTTTCTGTCTGAGCAGCTAGTGAGTTGAGATGTATATGTGCAATTGGCTCATCTGGCCAAATCTAAAGCCCATTGTAATTGTTGGCAAATTTATGTGGCAGCATCTGCCTCAGTCCTGTCGTCATGATGATGGGATGTAACAAGTATGTAATGTAATGTACCACTGTGACACCTGAGTACCAGCCCATCATCCACAGCTTCTCTCTTTTTCTCTCAGTTCTTATGATATGCATGCAAAGCTTTGCTGCCTGTTTTCTTACAGTTAAAGGAACTGGAAGTTATAATTTATTTACCCTCATGTTGATCCATTCCAAAGCTATATGATGTTTTGTCCATGCTGGAACTAAAAGAACT
Source organism: Poropuntius huangchuchieni (assembly GCA_004124795.1). Classification (NCBI taxonomy): domain Eukaryota; kingdom Metazoa; phylum Chordata; class Actinopteri; order Cypriniformes; family Cyprinidae; genus Poropuntius; species Poropuntius huangchuchieni. The sequence continues at coordinate 1,091 of SCHK01089725.1, forward strand.
TTCAAAGATTATGCAGTGTTTTCCATATACTGATCAAAGATCCAAAAATATTTTTTTCTTAGCAAGAATATTCACCTTTGTGAAAAAGAAACGCACTTAATTGTATTGAAAGTGCATTTCAAATCCTATAAAAGTACATATTACAAAAACTATACTTGAAGATAATATAATCATTTTATTTATTTATTTATTTTTATGTGTAACACTAATAATTTTTAAGTGTAGTTTTATATTTAAATATGTTCATTTTCATTTTCAACAGAAAAGTATGTGGACACAGACAAACAAGGAGCTTACACAATGTTACAATTGCCCTCGATGTTGCAGCAAGTATAAAATTTTGCATGCGAGCTAGCCGCAACTATATTAGCANGACAAACAAGGAGCTTACACAATGTTACAATTGCCCTTGATGTTGCAGCAATTATAAAATTTTGCATGCGAGCTAGCCGCAACTATATTAGCATAGGTTGTTATTTTTTAATTTTTTTTATCAATAATCTAGAGATAAAATGTATGTGAGTTTAAATTCACAGTCATATAAGCTTTAGACAACAGAAAAAAAAAATAGAAAAGAAAAAATACAGCTAAAAATAACTTTCATACCTCAAAATTAGTATTTTGTTGAAAACTTCTGTTGAGGTAAAATGATCCTGCCCCTTTTTCACAGGCAGAGAGATAATTCTACTGAACATGTGTAGATTAAGTGTCATCACCCTAGCTTGTTTCTGATTGGAGGAATTAAGTAAATTACAATTGCCCCTGGTGTCCTCTACTTAAGCACATGCAAAGTACTTGAAATGTAGTGTGCTGTTTGATGATGTATTTAAAGTTAACATATTTTAAATGTACTAAATTGCTACTTCATCATAACAAATGTGCAATTACAAATATTTTAGCTTGCGTAAGTAATTTTTAAAAGTATGCTAAAGTGTACTTTTTTCACAATAGTCTCATGGACTATTTTACAACACTTTTTACTGTGATAGTGCGTGCATCTGTATGTGATATCTTTGCTTTATCCGTTTTATGTCCCCTGACTTTGGCAGTGTAAATACTACAAGCTATTGTCCCCCACTGCACACACACATCCTGCCTTCTGTGCCAAATTTGTGGCTCGGTTACCATGGCAACATTGTAGTTCTCCTAGAATTGCTCATATTGATCCATGGACAAGCGTGAACGACCCAGCAAGTGTGAGAAAAAAAGGTGAAAAAAAAATGGCGGTGCATGCCCATGTATGTGCCATGTCTCGCCTGTGTGTGTTTGTTTCATTTTTTTTATAATAAGCAACTCTGCAACATCGTATCAAACATCCTCATAAGTGGACCTTGTGTTGTCAGAATTATGTTCCATGTGCAACATGTGCACATTGACAAAATTTCACCAAATCATGAATTTGTCATGTGACTTCTCACACGGCTGGTCACACACAGTCTTCAGAGCAGCAGAAGTGTGTTAGCTGCTTGTCATGTCGTATCTGTGGAGCTTGTTCTGACATCGCTGTCATCCGTTAGACCCCCCTGCTCCTTTTACACACTCACCACCAGCTTCCACGGCATGAATAATTGAACGCACACACAGATGTGCCCATAAGGGCTTCTGGGTCTTTCAGTCCAGCAGAAGGTCCATGTCAAAACAGACTGTCTGATATTCAGGGTGACTTTAGTCTCACCAGACGTCAATAAGAGAACACGCAGGCGACAGTCGTTGAGCTCTCACGTTACACAATTATCTTGTTTTTATTTATCTGGGAGCTCACATGACAGGACCTCATTATCATCGGCCCCAATTCCACCTGGTATTAAGATTAATCTCGCACATTAATCTGATCACGTCAAGTGGATGGTGTTAAAAATGGGTGTCAACATGATCCAGAACTTTTTCTGTGATCTGATTATTCAACTCTTCTGAAAAAGTAGACTTTAGCCTAGCTTGAAAAGGGTACTTATTAAGAAAATAATATAGAATATATTCTTAAGTAAAAATTGAAGGCAATGCTTTCGGATGTTTAAATGTATTATAGTTTAAATTTATATTAAATTTAATTAGCTGAACTTTAGAATGCTTTTTGACAAACATAAGTTGGACACAAGTATATCTTTATATGTAACTTCAGAATTGCTTGTCTTGGTTAAAGTGCACTGATTTAATGTAATTTCTATTGAAACATGTTTGTCATGTATTTAAATGTGTTTGGAATTACACATTTGCAATGGGGAAATTACAGTTTAGTGCATTTAGGGTGTATGGAAAGTGTATTTCTTTAAGCATGACAAAAGACTATTAAAACTAAGATTGTAAAATATTTACTTTTATGTTTTCAAATATAGTCATGAAAGCCGACTACAAGTACACTTACAGGAAGTGGCCTTTTATTTCATTTAACTTTCAATGTATTAAAATCAATTTATAAAGATGGAAACTATATAAATACATTTTTTCTTATCACAATATGAAATATAAAATATTTATAAAATATTTATAAAATATTTATAAAATATTTACAAAATATAAAATGTTTTTATTATTTTAAACAATACATTTGTTTCTCTCCTTTTTTTCTCTCCTTAATATCCATATTGTTTATTATTTACAAAAGAAAAAAAAAGAAACATGTTTTCCAAAATTGATGTCATTTTGGTGGGAAAACAACAGCACATGTAAGAGCAATACATTTTTTGATGTTTAGTGGCACTGAACAACAGTTAATTGTAACTCTGTATTTCATTTTCTATGTATGCTTTCTATGTATCCTTACACTGAAAATGCACCGATCAGATTTTTAAAATCTACAGTGTTGCATAACATCATTGGCCCAAACATTTATACACAGTCAGAAATGCATGGATTCATCACATTTGTTGCATAAACAGTGTAAAGTACAGTAATGTACTGTATGTTGTAAATGTTGTATGATTCAGCATTGCTGTGTAACCACCTGGAATGACCTGTTTAATATTTATAAACTTTCTGTTTGGGTGCAAACAAATGTACCGTTGCTTTGCAAAAGTTCAGCTAAATTCCTGAGATTTCAACAAGAATCTGTGTGATTGGGAGTTTCGCATGAGGGCGAAGAAGTTCCCCATGCAGATTTCACTTATGTTTAATTTGGCCATGCAAATCCGCTGCGCTGATCAACAGAAAGTTTTCACAAATGTGACTACACCTTCTGACAGACTTCATGTGCCAAACAATCCCCGTGATGTATTGCATTTGAAGGAAAGAAAAAGAATATTTGCTTTTGTACTTTACTCAAAGGTGGCGCCCACTGAGCCTCAAAGAGATTATTTTATCACTGTTGCTATTTTATTCCTGATAAAGCCCAAAGGAAATCCATCACTATCAGGAGGGAGACTCTCTAAAATACCATCTCAGTCACAGACAGAGAACAACCCTGACATAGTGCTGTAAGAAATCACCGCTCTGTTCCATAAGCAAGGGAACTGCTCACGTAGGAAGCATTCAGTCCTGTTGGAAAGTCTGCTCCAGGAAATAGAAACCTTATATGGCCATTCATGATACCTGAATTTGGTCCAATTGTATAGAGGAGTATGGCATATGCCAGCTAAGATCAGTCACTCTTGAGGCTCAATGACACTTATATAGACCTAAGTCTTATACATTTACAGATGGGAAAAATCATTAATCTGAATATTGAAGTAAACATTCCCCCTTCTATGGTGGTCCATTCATTTTTATATTGGTTATAGTCCTGGTATTTTGTGGCCGAGGTGGGAATTGTAATTTCTTTACATTTCAGCAGTAACTTTTTCAAATAGACGCTATTTGCTTAGTATAGACCCTGTTTTATTGTTGCTTTTTGTATATTATTGGATTGGAGATTGGGCAATGGCCTATTTACCTGGCAAAGCGGTAATAAGATTTCTCTTCGAAATTTCACGCTCATTCTTTTTCTTGATGGGAAAAACTCCTCTGCGTTGAGGAATCATTCAGCTTTGTTTTTTCTCTGCTGAAGAACATTGGCTGGCATTGGCAGAGAGTTGATGAGGTCAGCGCCTCCGGCCGTGCTGTTTCCTGCACTGATCTGGGACCTGTCTCACACAAACACAGCTGATTCACATGCAACCAACGCTGCTTCATCTTCTGCAAGAAAACCTCAGGAACCCCAAAAGGCTTCAAACGCAAAGAAAATGCCTTGCACACAAGCAGCACTGCAGCCCCGGCATCCCCGATGAACATGGCGCAGTAATCTCTCTGCTTCAGTCAGACAGACAGAAAAGAAGGCCCTGCGGCATCCACCTTTAACCCCTTCCCATCAGGCTCTGCCAGTGCCACAGAAAGGGCGATTACTGCCCAACCAGTGGCTAAATTATATGTACTCAACATTTATTTATTTATCTACTTCCTTTTTGTTTGTGTGTGTTGAAAGGCTTCCCAACTTAGCACTAGACGAGGCCCCACAGTGCTTCAAGTCTATTTTTTCCACCTTCTTTTTTGTCCTTTTTTTTCCTCTCTTTCTTCACCTCAAGGTTGCCGGCTCTCCATTTACGCACAGTGTGTTTCAAGTTGGTCCAGTAGCTTTAAAAAGCAGAGTTCTCTGGCTGAACCAGCGCCCAACCTTGACACAAAATCAATACTAGGCAAAACTCTTTGAAGAATCACAAATGTAATAAGTGCTGGTACTCTGTTTGGAGCCATTGCTGCACGCCGCCCAAAGCACAGGTGCATGATGGGATACGCCAGTAGGATGCAATGTAATTTATCTAGTAAACTAGATTTACTAGAATTTATCTAGCAACTGATCCACTGAGCCTACTAAGCATAAATCCTCAAATATTGTTGTAAAAATTTAGCATTCTCTTTATTTGTAACCAATAAAATATTTTCCAGAACAGACCACATATTTGCTGCTTGTGCCATTCTGGAAATACACTATAGACGCTGTTTATCAACACAGCTTTTAAAAAAAAAAAAAAAATTCTCCCAAAAAGAAACATGAGATAAGAAAGCAAACTACAGTATACTCACCTAATGTTAAAAAAAAATATATATATATATATAAAAAAGATATCTGTGATATCGGTTTGATGCAAGTTATGCAGTAACAGGCACACATTTTTTTATTCAGTACTATTAAGATTTAAGTAGTTGGCAGTCTGTTTCATGTACCACAACATAATTAACTGCTTTACTATAGTATGATGCACACACAGTAATAAACAGTAGTAAAACGGTCGCACCTACAACGTACTATATGAGCCATGTTGGTTCAACAGGATTGATCTTCTTTTAACTTTTGCTCATAAATTCATTCAAGATCACAATTCATGTCAAATTATTATAGTTCAATTATAGCAGAAAGCAGTTCAATGTTTTAATCACATTTACATGCAGCATGTAACTAGCATACTCCCATAGGCTATAAATGTGGTTTAATCAGTCAGCAGTTTTATCCACAGTGTAATTTCTCTGAAATGCTGCTGTAATGAACATGGCATCTGATCACTACTTCACTGTTGTTTTATTTTATTTATTTTTTTTATCCCTGTCATTTTGCTTTGTTTGATGTTTGATTTGTGGGTTCCTTCTTACATTAGAGGTTCTCTTATGCATTTCTGCACATCCACAGTCTGATTGTTAAAATAATAATTCCCAGAGAGGGTTTTCACAGCAATGCTATAGAAGAACTCTTTTTTTAATAATCTAAAGAACCCTTTTCCACTATGTGGAATGAATAGTTTCCATGGAACCATTTATCCCTATAAAACACAGAATGCAGAATGTTTTGCATGATTGTTGGTATAAACTATAGTTTTGGAAAACACTGAATGTACTTTCAAGTCTATGTTCAAAAAGGGGAGGTGACAGTTAAGGGGTTAACTAGTAATGACAGAACTTCAATGCTTTTGTGAAATGCACTTCTGAACACTTTTGGACCTGCCTAGCAACAACTTAACAATCACTCAGAAGACTTTTGCAACACCCTAGCAGCCAGAACACCTTAAGAACTCCCTAGTAACAATCTAGCAACCAATCAGGGCTGCGTTTCCCAAAAGCATCGTAAGCCTAAGTTGATTGTACCTCCTTTGGTTTTAAATGGGTCCACGATGTACTTGAGCTTACAATGCTTTTGGGAAACGCAGCCGAGGACAATCTAGTTTGTCCTATTGACCACCCGGAACACCTTAGCAATGCATTAGTAATTGCTGGGAAAGATTCAGTTCCACAGGGACACAAAAAGCGAAGATTTAGCAAATAGTTATCAAAGCTACAAATTTTATTTTAACTGAAATATATATATATATAATGCTCAAAGTTATTGAAACTGTTTGAGAACTGAACACAAGTTTTTNTTTTTGGAATCAGAGGTTAACTGAAAAAAAATATATATATAATGCCCAAAGTTATTGAAACTGTTTGAGAACTGAACACAAGTTTTTAGAAATGAAAGTGAATAATGTGTGTAGACATTCACACAAAAACTAATGGATCGTTAAAAGTGCTACTGAAAGGATTTGTTCTTTTTGTTTTAGTGCCTCTTAGAATGTCCCTTTCTGTCTTTATTTTTTCCACTAGGCTGTCATAGAGTTTTAGATGTGAGGTAAAAACCATCTAACCTTTCACATAAACACAAGCATCTGACATGTCCTTGTACCTTGAGAGAGAAAGAGAAAGAGAGCTCTATAGGTTTATGACTGACACCTTCTCTTAGCCTGACATCTGTAAGTGTAAAAATAACACATTTCAGTCAACAAACCATTAGAGACATTTGAACTTGACATTGATTGTTTACTTGACAACGATTCTTATAATTGTAATATCATACAACACAGGAAATGTGGAGACCGCGCTGCAATATGACACTTTCCTGACAACATTCCCCGAAGAATGCTATCCTTTGATGCCTAGAGAACCACAGCTATCCAACGAAAAGAAAAAAAAAGCAACACAGAATGAGTTTCATGTAATCGTTTCAGAGGTCATGTGATCAGAGCTCGCTCCCATTTTTGATCAATAACTGCGTTTTTAAATATCTCACGGCCGGGATGCGATATTCCAGGCATGCCACTGCGTAAACAGATCAATGAGCTTCACATTGAACCCATCCGGCATTCTGTTTTCAAATACAATTAAACTGTCTTATTCAGCACAGTCAGAGACATTGAACACACAGCCAGGCATTGACTTGTGTTTTATCAAAGGGAAGTCCAACAGAAGGGCTTTAGGGTGGAAGAGGAGGGAGGCCGGGTGTTCCAATATTAGATGCATCGCTCAACTTTGTTGCTTAAACCTCCTGACCTCTGTTGGCATTGGAGCATCGTTGAATTCTAGTTTTCATTACCAATCAATATCCCTGCTAAACTGTGACCACTGTACTAAAACATTCAAGTCCGTTAGCTACAACGTATCACTTAAATAAAGTTTTAATGACATTAATCGGGCTGTCAGTCTCTTAATTGAATTAATCACACGATATGATGACAAATTACAGTNCCCGTTAGCTACAACGTATCACTTAAATAAAATTTTAATGACATTAATCGGGCTGTCGGTTTCTTAAAACCCTTAATTGAATTAATCACACGATATGATGACAAATTACAGTAATAAAATAAATCGCAGATAATCACATATACTGTTGACATGTCAATATTTGCTGAGAAAAGCAACAAACTCACAACATTAGCCTATTGTTGTTGTTGGCCCGCAGTCAACAATCCATTTAGCAGCCTAGACTATGGTCCGTTCACAAAGAATGTGTACATGTATTCCATCTATGTTGTTTTTTTCTCCTAATTGTTGATCTTGTAAACATTTGGTAGACTGATGTATTAGGCCACTGCTTCTTATTATTGTTGTGAAAAAAATGCACTTAATTGTATTCAATGTGCACATAGTGTATTTCAAATCTATCTCTCTCTCTCTCTATATATATATATACTCCGTACATTGTTAGATTATATGTCTTTTATTTGTTGATATTGAATTCAAAGACAGAACTCGACTAATAAATGAAAACTGACTCACAATACACACTATTCCAAGAAAAAATGAATTAAGAAAAAAAATCAAACCATAATACATTTTTGTTAACATCAATTTTATTTATCAATTTATTTTTAATATCTTGTTTCACTCTGTCAGAACATGGATGTAAAATGAGCTGCGAACTTGAAAAAAACGAGTTTAAAATTGCCTGAGCAGACTGCACAGAGAGGAAACCGTTTCACAATCTGCATTATCTTCTGATGCTATGAAATAATCCCTGTCTCTCTCCTCTTTTCTCTCTGGCTCTCTGCATTTATCTGTATTGTATTTTATGGCCTTTTCTTCTTCTCCTCTGCTGTCTTCTGCTATTGATTTTCACTTATAGGTTTTCATCCCTTTCATTCCAATTTCAGTCAGGCAAACGGCACAGAAACCCTGAACCCCTCTCTCCCTCTTTCTCTTTGTTTCTCTCTCCCTCTCTTTTCAGTGGAAGGCCATAGTCTATTACTTAATGCCTTGCACTGAACTGCAGGTGTTTAGAATCGCCCTTCTCATTTGAACACCCTGGAAGATACAGTAAGATGTTTGTCTTGGGAGTAAGTTGCAGCAAAGAGGCACATATATGTATGAGTGTTAATAAGTGATATTTTCCTAATGGGGTGAATGTATAATGTTGTCAGTGTAATTTGTGTGTGTGTACTTGTTATTCCCTATGCTATGGGGACCAGAAGCATATAATAACAGTACATTTTAACCTTTGGGGATTTATTTTGTTTTGTTTTGGTCCCCATGAGGTAACAAGCTTATAAACCGTACAGAGTGACCTTTAAAAAATCTAAAAATGCAAAACAGTTTGTTTGAGGGGTAGGTTTAGAGTTAGCATTAGGGTAAGGGCATAGAAAATACATTTTGTACAGTATAAAAACCATTACACCTATCGAATGTCCCAATAAAACATGGAAACCAGTATGTGTGTGTGTTCAGATTAACCACAAAGTGATGGCTGTGAGTGATTACTAATGGCTATGTTCACATTGTAGTTGGATAGGGCTCATATATGTGTTTTAGTTGACAGCATGAACAGCAAACACCACATTGAATCTGACACTTTCATTTCTCATCTAGGCCATGTGTAATAAAAACATATAAAATATTTTTCCAGTATGACTGTGAAAGATCAGATTGGAATTCATGATTTTTATTTGTTATATACATACCCTTGGCGTAAATCATTATATAATGTATGAATTATTATAGTACAAAAGGAAGGTTCATAAATATATTTGTTCATAAGCTATATTGATGTATATCAAAATTATCTTTTTTTACAAAGATTTACTATTCACTAGTTTAACCAGGTACTAAATGCACTGAAATTGAGGCGAGTCTTATTTAAGCTATTGCCATTTTTTTCCTTTCCATGTAAATTAGGCTTATTGTTTGCACCTTATTTAAGTCAGCGCTATTTACCAATTTAGTTTGAACCTTAATGAAATACACCTGAACAAGTTAATCAAGATAATAATGCACTGTATAATACATCCTAATAAATATTGATAATACACAGATTCTGCATTGCCAGTAATTGCTCGTTACCATGTGACATCTCCTATGGCCAAAATCCATCAGTAAACACATGGAAGTAAAACAAAGTTAGGAATACATAAAACTTTGGTCACACTTTAGAATAGGGAACATTTATTC
>SCHK01089725.1:13070-24111 GCA_004124795.1 Poropuntius huangchuchieni
AAGCTCTTTCTGTCCATCATTCATTCATTCCTTTCTTTCTTTTTCATTGTTTGTTAATTTTTTTTATTTGTTTTTATTAATTTAACAGTGACTGACTAAAAATGGTTTGCTTGTTATCAAGAAATATTTTGGTTTGTTCAATCATTTATTTGCTTTTACAGTTGCTGTATGGAATGGAATTTGTTTGTTTGTTTTGCATTTGTTAATTTAGTTGTTTGTTTTGTTTTATTTCAGCTTCTTTGTTCATTTCTTCCTCTCTTCATTCCATATTTCATAGATATATTCATAGTTTTTAATAATGACTGCATGAAATGATGTTTGTTTGTTCATTGTTTCCTTCAGATATTTACAGTTATAATTTTTTTTGTTTGTTTTGCAATAATGGGGTTTGCTTGTTTTCTACTTGGTCATTCATTGTTTGTTTTTCACAATGATTGCATAAATTGATGGCGTGGATTAAATGCATTCAGATCTCTCTCTGTTTCATCACTGCCCCCTCTCTGTCTCCTGAAGAGAGGAGGTCTTTGCTCTTTGGTAGTGGCGATGGTAGTGACCAAAGCGAGAAGAATCATAGGGCACATCACTGAATCAAAGGCTGGACCACAGATAGGATGGCGGGGGTGTGGGGGTTGTGTGGAGGTGATGACCTTGAGTATTGATCCAAGCCTCCATAATTTCCATGGCTTACTGGGGCCCTTCTCCCAACCTGCTGGAGTACATTAGACCAGAAATCCATAACACGGCCCATGTTCATCCAAGCACAGGAAGAAACTGAATTAAATGTTAAAAAACAATCTGGGGCTGCAGTTGGGGCCGATTCATCATGATTCCCGGGTGTCAGGCAGGTAGGATGACCATGGAGGATTCAGCCAATGGCCGAAGAGCTCACACCACAGATAGACTCATTCAGACTCATCTGTCAGCAAACTGGCCAGTGCAGGATTTTTAAACACTGACACAAATGCGGCCATGGTCAGCAAGTTCCAAAATTACTTGGGAGTCATTGTCCGAGATGAGAAAAGATCAAATGTGAAACAATAGCAATTGAGTGAAAATTGGAGCTACTCTACATAGCGGTAAGCAAAGGACCCAATTAAACAGTTTGAAAATACAGTCAGTTCAAGGTTCAACACAAGGTTATTTTAAAATTTTAAGCTTTTCTCTTGGATATATGCTTTGATTTAATAAACTAACCGTAACGTACTATCACTGCACAAAGGGAATTAATGTCAATTTATGGACAACTTTTACAAGCTAATTCTTAATTGTGAGTTTCCTGGGTGACGAGACAAGTACAGTTGGTGAGTACACTTAGTACTTATAAAGCACATATTAATGTTTTATTCTGCATGACAATATTTTAGATCGCTTAATCCTACCCCATACCTAAACTTAACAACTTTACAAAAAGCAGCAAATTAGGAATTCATTGAGGTAATAGTCATAGTTAATAGTTAGTTAATTGTGAAAATTGGCCCTCAAACTAAAGTCTGACTGTAAAATGAATAACCTGTACATGGGCAGAAAAACAGTCAATTCAGTTCTATTCAATATCTTTATCTTATGTTATGAAAACTGTCATAGTGCATCTTTAAAATGATCATGCCAGGGTTGGAGGGGATTTTTTGGATCTGTGAGTGAAATGATGTGATTTCCGTGGGGAAAACGAGGGTGGATCCCTGAGCTTTTATCATGTTCAACAAGGGGCAGAGTGACATTAAAGCTCATTACAGCAGTTGATCTGAAATCAATGTGAAGATGTGGCCCTGTGTCTTCATGTTGTTGCTTCCAAACTACTTGTATTCAACTAGGATTGAGTAATCACACCATTGACCAGGGGCTTCTGTATGAAAGTCATTAAACAAAACTGGGGATTTACAGGGGGTTGGGCACATGTTATTGTCATGTAAAAATGTGCTTTTTTCAACCTTGCAATATTTAGGGTAATGTTATGTTGTGGGTATAGTTGCTATGCAATTGCTAGGGTGTTTGGGATAGTTGATAAATTATCACTTCACTGGCCTAATATTCTGGTACAAAGATTTGGCCTGTCAGTAAAAGCCCAAGGGATTTTTATGTTAATTTATGGTCCAACAATGTCTGCTTTTCATCAGTAAGATAAAAAAAAATATTATGAATAGGTTTAGGTTTGTTCAAATGATGAGGAGGATTCTGTATATAACTTTTAATCAACTAGTCCTCTTAAAATAATGCCATATGAAGAGTTGCTGAGATTTGAGCTGAGAGTACTTTTCATTCATTCTCTTTGAGAGATGGGAGCTTCCTGACTGTTTCAATGACTCCCCACTGCCAGCCAAGTAGGAAGTTTTAGCATTTGTGTTAGTTCGAACTGCCAGACAAAAGAGCTAGTGCTCCACTCTCTCAATTTAAGGAGGATGCTGTTGAGAATCCATAGAGATGGGTGTAAAGGCCTCCATTGGGGAAATGATTTTTTCGGCCATATGAGGAGGACACTAGAAATCATCTCCAGCAATTTCGGTAATGGCTTTTGAGACAGCTGCTTGCATTGTTGTTTAATGATGACAAATGACAGCTTGAAAAGACTTTGCAGTTGAAGAGACAGAAGATGAAGCGAAAGAAAGACTTGCATAAATTGCCTGTTGAGTATTTTCCAGGGTGATTGTGGGTAATTGGGTTTTATTGGACTTGTTAGCTCTGGATAACTTTCGGCTATTATCCCACTCGGGCTCTTGATTATGAACGTTCACCTCCTAAGGAGCTCCAAGATTTTTCCGGTGAATCTAAAGCGGTGAGCAGTAAAGGTCTAAACCAGTCCAAAGAGACTTTTTCCAACTGAAGCGTGGAGAGACAGCCTTCATATGGTTCATTTAAGACCAGCTCAGCTGACGGGAACTCATTTTAAGGGCCTAGTTTTCTGAAAGGATAGATGTGGATCAGAGATATAACTGCAATGGCTGACATTTTCTAAACTATGACATTTCAATACTGTGCTTTGGGTTGAGCGCAACGGCTTTCTTCAATATAGCTCTATAAGGTTAATTGCTGTAACTTAAACCTGTAGGCAAAGAGAGATGACATTATTTGATGCCTGTAGATGTCGGTGCAGGTTTCCCAAAGTTCAACTGAATCATAAGATCTTGATTAATTGGAATAAACAGAGCAAAGACCCAAGCTGACAGTAATACATCTTATAAATACACAGCACTCAGAGCACCGATACTTATCTAATAAGATTAAACTTTGAGGTATTGAGAAGGGTCCATTTCTGGTCTTGATCTGGTCTTGCTGGTTTGACCTATAGGTATCTTTTTTTTTCTAGTTCTATTAAAGGTTGAGTGTCTAACTTGCCTACTAGCAGCACCAAGTGGAACTGCAATCTTTTATTAGTTTGTTTGAGGAGCTCAAAAGGTTCTGAGAGGACAACATTGGCTCAACCGAGTCTCTTTTTCAACAACAGGGTACTGGAGCCATATTTGGAGGCATTCCATGTATTTTCAAAACAGAAAAGGAAGTTCTAGGCTGTGAACAGTTAATGAAACCATTAATGTCAAAATGGTGGGGTAATGTCAGCACCAAAAAATATTAAACCCTAAAACCCAATCTTAAAGGGATAGTTCACCCAAAAATGATAATTCTGTCATTAATTACTCACCCTATCATTCTAAAACCGTAAGACCTCTGTTCATCGTCAAAACATAAATTAAGATATTTATGATGAATTCTGAGAGCTCTCTGACCCTCCCACAGATAGCAATGTAATTACCACAATCAAGGTCCAGAACGTAGCAAGGACATCGTTAAAATAATCCATGTGACATCAGGGGTTCAACCGTAATTTTACGAAGCTACAAGATTACTTTTTGTGCACAAAGAAAATAAAAACAACGACTTTATTCAAGAATTTGTCTTCTCCGCATCACCCTGTTGCTATTTTAGAGAGTATCAACTAAATGTAAACACGTATGCTGTTCTGTGCCATCTGCAGCATGCAGATACGTTGTTTACGCTTTGATCTGAATAAAAACAATGTATCCATATACTGTACGTTGTTTTACGCAAGGTGATGCGGAGGACACAAATTGTTGAATAAAGTCTTATTTTATCTTGTAGCTTCGTAAAATTACAATTTAACCCCTGATGTCACATGGATTATTTTACCGATGTCCTTGCTACATTTCTGGACCTTGATCATGGTAATTACATTGAGGTCAGAGAGGTTGCTGAATTCATCAAAAATATCTTAATTTGTGTTACGAAGATGAACCCTTACGGGTTTGGAGCGACATGAGGGAATTTTCATTTTTGGGTGAACTATCTCTTTAACCTTAGTATAGCATCAATATCGTAATAGTTAGTGTTACTTTTTGAGATTCGATCAATCCATGATTTTTCTGAAGTATGAACTAAAGAGGTAACTGTCATTGAGCTGACAATGAAATTGGCTGTGGGCAGGTTTGCACTTTTAAAACTTACTTTTGCAATCCTGTTTGGTGCCACTAGTGGCGGTAATTACACACTTCACCTTTAAGGTCAAACAGATGATACAGGATATTTCAGTGTTTAAAATGAAGAGGATGTCATCTATGAAATGGTAACCTTTTATCACAACAGCAGCAACACACGAGTCATAGACAAAATCAATGTACGTAAATGGAGAATACATGTCTCTTTGTTGCACCGCTAAACCCGAACTGTGTGGAGCTAACAGTTGGACTCCCTCAGGTTTTAGGTGTGACTCTTCCTGCTCTGTATTTAGAAGCCAGATGCTTTGTGGTTAATCTTTAATATTTAACAGAGCTCTGCCCAGCCGAGCTTAGAAACTGGTGACAAGAAGTTGGCCCTTGTGCTCCAGCCTGTCGAACATGCTGTTATAACAGGGTTATGCGAGGCTTTTGCCAATCAATGAGTGATGTTCAAAACTCAGCACTCACCCCATGCTAGCTCGCTCAATCCCAGCCAGGTCTCCAGCAAGAGATCTTTGACTCAAGGCCTGTCGTTCACCTCACAACAGAAAATCCATACGTTTCGGATGTGATTTTAAACTGATCCATTATTAATGGATCCCCTCTTCTTGGAACTCACGGCTGTTTCTGGTAGCGGAATCCTGTGTTTTGGTAAGTGGTGAAGTTTCCTGTAAATCTGTCTGTGTTTGTGTGTGTGTTTACGTCCCAGTGGATTTGTTTCAATTAGGCTGTAATGGCTGTAGGGGTGTAGGGTCACACCAAACAGACCCATGGGTCTGTTGACAGTGAGGGGAGAAAGAGGGGAGAGGCGTGCATCCTCATTTGAATGCTGAGATGTTGTATGTGGGGTATTTGACCCCTGCAGTAGTGTTAATGGATATCGTCGCATCTCTGCTCCTACCCCCACATGTGATTTACTGAACAAATACTTACTGGAACTGCTTGATTTGCTTCCTTTGGTGTGACCTGTGAGGCCTGTATTCAGAGAACATACATTTACACCACACTAACTACCCCGTGCTTAATGGAAACCACTAAATTACACCAATCTAGAGCAAGGTTACCATTGTTAAACATTTATGCAGACAGGTGTACAAATATTTTCATTAACAAAAATATAAATGGAAACTAACCGGGAACTATGAATGGGAACCACATTTCGCTTGTACATGTTGAGATCAAGCAGCTGCAATTTAGTCAAGACAATAAAAAAATTCAAATGGACATGCTACAGCGTCACGCCCTTATGTTCAATTATTTTTTCTGACATGCTATTTTATTATTATTTTTTTTTTAATGGCTCAAACGTAGAAGACTTGGTAGGGGGTTGGTATAAAAATAATTTAAAATAATTTCAATATTATTACAGCACATTTGAGAAACAGCATCTTTCATTGATAAGTCAAATTGAAAAAAAAAAAAAACAATTCTATAATAACACCAACAAAAAAATACTGAATTAAAAGAAAAAAAAAAAGGTTGCAACCTCACTCCCTAACTCCCTACTTTTATTGGTGAACATAAGAAATCAAGTTTATCATCTCAAGTGATGGAAAATCTCATAAAAGCAGAATGTTCCTCCTTTAAGATGTGTTACATACCGGCTAGACACTCTGAATGAAATGATATCAAGCCCTTGGTAAAGTGCTCCACAGCAAATGGGGGAAATTGATTATATTCCTTTAAAGTGCCTCAAAACCCCTTCAATTTGTGTTGCTGGCTTATTTCATATCTCAGACTGTGGAAAGGTTAGGATATGGTTTTCCCATGGTTGCAATTTATTTGTAAACGGCCATAAAATGTCTAAGTAGTGGTGACAAAAGCTATGTACTCAAGTGATAACTATATTTTAATCTAGTTCAAACTGAGATTAACAGCTGTTTTAAATGCAGTCCAATACAGATAAGCATAGAGAAACCATTCTGAGTTCAAAAAAAAAAAAAAAGGCATTCAAGCTTTGGGGCTCCATCCTTTTCCAGTGGCATTCATATCCCATCTGTCAGACAGGACAGTCAATGCAGGAGAGAAGAAATGAGAGAGAAAGAGAGAAAGAAGGAGGGAGTAAAAGAAACCAGAGACTCTGAACTGATAGATTACACTGTCTTAAAATGGAGTGCTTCTCAGCCTTGTAAATATGTGACAAATGACAGTGCGAGAAGTATTGATTCCAGGCCTGTCCTGTGGAAACAGAGTCAGTGGCCAAGGCGACACGTGAATTTGGGGACACTGAAGACTGTTTCGGGCTGCACTTCTCAAAAACACGCAGAATTTTGAATCACATCTACTTTTTAAAGTAAATGTTACATCTTAAAAAAATATACCAAAACTAACAGAGGCTCAATGTCCTAGAAAGACGTTTTTGATTTGAAACAATGTTAATAAATCACATATAATATCTATGATAATACGTAAGCAGCACAAGCGATTCAAATCAAAGGCCATATTTAACATGTGTCTTGGGTGATCTGATCTGCTGAGACAGATTGCAGTTTACACCGGTATTAATATGTTATTAATAATATATTAATACATCTATTATTGATAACAATTTGGTTTTCGGACTACTTCCAAAAGCGATCAAATCACAATGCATCTTGAGTGCATTTACACCTAACACTGTGGTCAAGAACTATCCAATTGTGATCCGATCATCGAAAATGCATGTTAAGGAGTCAGGTGTACTATAAAGGGCTGCTAAAAGGAACCATAATGAAAAGCCTGTTATGATCTGTGTACTTTTACCTCAGTGGACAATTTACCATCATAATTGTGAAAGTTCTCTCTTGCATTCGATTTCTAATGTTACAGTTTTTACAGTTTTTCCACTGTATATAATAAGGGAACATGTTGTTAATCGCTTAACAGGTTTTTATCGCAGCATTTTTTACAGTCATTTACCATAAATATCGTGATCGTTTTGTACAGTGATAAGCCACCAAGACAAAATGCCTTATGTGTGTGTGTGTGTGTGTGTATAATGTCTTTAAATGAAAGATGTTCAGAACTGTGTAATCGCACTGACAGGCAGGTGGTTTGTGAAGGAAAGTGAAAGCAAAGTGTGACCCGCTTGTTTGGGACCTCTTCTGTTTTCTTAGAAATGGGAATGTAATACTCAAGCAGATCTGAGATCAGCACAAAAGGGTATTTATTAACAGGATTGGCCGGATAGGATACCCTCAAAAATGTGTTTTGTTATGATTATGACTTATGTGGTGCGCCACTCTCAAAAAATTTGTTTTCTGTTAAGATTATGACACGTCTCCTCTATAAATTCCTAGTGTATGAAAAGGTTGTAAAATCAAGTCTAGCGACTTGAGAAAATCAAAGCTATTGTTTCCTATAAAGTACTGCGGTAAAGCCAGGGATGAGGCTAGAGTGAGCTGTGAGCAAACCGCTGTGACAGCCCGAGCAGGTGCACTCAGGATGAGAGGCAGAATGGATCCCCCATTGAGAGGGACAAAAAGGGCTTCTCTCTCCACATCTGACCACCGCAGGAAAAGAAAGAACGGCCATGCTGATATACTGACCCCTGGCTGTCTATCTTGCTCTCTTTGACTCACTTTACTCTCTCTTTCTTTCTTTCTTCCTTGAACCGCCATCTGTGGTCACGGTACAGCACAGACTGACAGCCAGCTCCATCTCCCCAGGTCTAAAGCAGTCATGAAGGATTAGACCTCAGCTCATGACGGTTTCTGGTTGGTTTAGTCTGCTGGTTAGCAGTTCTGGTGCCAAATTAGTGCACCTCACATCTGTGCCTCAAAGCAGAACCAGCTGTTCTAGCAACCGATCAACTGGACACAAATTCACAAGGCAGGAGATTGACATGAGGTGACATGTCTAAAGTTTCTATTTCAAATATACACTAGAAAAATGACCATCATCAAGCTAATCTATTTTTCTTAGATGATCATGTACGAGCAGAAAATTATAAGCATATTATTAAAATTACAAGTACCTTTTCAGATGTTTTTTCCTCAACCTACATAACAATGCAATGAGTAATTAAAAATATGTGTAAAAACATGACATATTAACAATCAGAGACAACTTTCAGCAAAGTTTAGCTCTAGTCCTAATTAAATACACCTGAACCAGCTCATCAAAGACTTCCAGGCCTGTGTGTTGTAGGTAAACTGTGGATAAAAGTGGCCTGCCAGGAGGAGAATTTAACTCCCCTGTCTAGGATAGTGTGCTGTAGTGAATTGCTGCAATGAAGTGTTGTAGTAAATGAATCAAGTTGGAAAACAGACAGGATTTCAGACATGTTACACAAACAAAGGAAATTAATTGTTCCAAAACAACAACGAAACAGGCAAGAACAGGAAACCTCTGTGCAAGGTTTCTACCTTGTAAGCCTGTTTTGTGCTGCTCAGCTCAAACAAACAAATACATAAATAAATAAAAGTGTGTCGTATTGAAAAGTGTATATACTAATTAACATAAAACTACACCTACATTTAATACAGTTATATGCATTTCTTAACAATTAATTCCATTTTAATTCTACGCACATTCAAATTAGAATTACAACCTGCATTCTGTTTGCTACCTCAATTCAAATTCTTCTTCTGATGAGATATAATGTAGTACTCAAGCTCAGTATGGCTATTGAGGTTGTTCTACTTTGTGAGAGGGGTTTATGCACATCAGTTAAATTCTATATAAATGTACCAAATTGCCACAACCTACAGTTAAAATGCAGTATTACTTGATGGACCAATTGTTCATTCTGACCTCTCATTTGAATAAATTAGGATGTTAATTGAACATAGGTCACTTTTATCATCTTAGTAATGCTTTATGTCACCCTTCATTAAAATCACTTTCTTTTGAAATCTTTAAGGATTTACTGCTTTATCCAAATAACCGTCTCAAGCAAGACCACATCAGTTAACCAGCTTAGCCAGGAAGATACAATAGTTGACTGGATTAACCAGCTACACCCTGCTACTTTAGGAGAACTTAACTAGCTACCTCCTGGCGGGTCCAGTACCAGACCAGCACAAACCACCAAAAACAAGTCTGGAGCTGGTATCTCACTGGTGTAAGCAGTTTTTTTTTTTTTTCCTTCCAGCAGTGGTTTCTAAAGCATGAACTTTTTTTATTTATTTTTTTTACGCACTATGCCTCCGCTGCCCAGCTGAGACCTCCAGCGATTATCTGCCTCCGCTGGAGCACCCAACAGCAGCTGGACATGCTGAGGTCACCAGGCCCTGGCGCACACACTCCTACTCATTCATTAACACACACACTGTCAACCAGCGTTCAGCATTGTGTGTGTGTGTGTCTACATTAATGTCTCAACTCCTAAATTAACCTATTTACAGCACACCATGAGAGAGGTCACGGCCTTTAGTGAGATGAATAGAAAAGGCAGTTTTAGTCTTAAAGGACAACGAGCATCTATCCTCATCCAAGACCCACAGAGAGAGAGAGGGTGTGTCTGGACACTGATCTGTAATTTGACTGCAGGGTGTTGCTTTTTCTGAGAGCAACCTTGAAGAAACCGAAGACAGTTTGCTGGATTCTTCTTAAAATTGTAGTGTTCCTATGAGATAAGATAACCATACACCTTTTATAAATGTGCCTTTAAAAATAGTTTATTCATGCTTATTTCAGCAAAGGTGTCTTATGTTTTTTTTTTCTTCTTCTTAAAAGACTGTGTTTATTGAGTTCTTAAATGATTTCTATATACCTACCTTGTGGACACACTGGAATGACATATATATATTTTTTCATGATCTACAAAACATTTACCTAAAGTCTTCTGGAAAATAGTTTTGTAGACAAATATACATATTGTTGTATTACAAATAGTTTTATTTTGTAATTTTATCTTTACAATAGTAACACTTCAATGTAAATAAACTATTAAAGTGGTCATCAAATTTGCCTTGATCTTTTGCCATATAAGAGATCTTTGTACCATTAAAACATCCAGCAAGTTTTGTAGCTTAAAGGGTTATTTCACCCAAAAATGAAAATTAGCCTGTGTTTTACTCACCCTCAAGCCATCCTAGGACTTTCTTCTTTCAGACAAATCCAATCGTAGATATATTAAAAATTGTCCTGGCACTTCTAAGCTCTGTCATTGCAATGGGCGGGTGTTTCTGTTCAACAGTTCAAAACACATTAAATAAAGTGCACGTATTCGTAATAAAACATGCCTCACATGGATCCGGGGGGATAATAAAGGCCTCCTGTAGTGAATCCATGTGTTTTTGTAAGAAAAATATCCATATTTCAAACGTAATAAACACAGTCCACAGGCTTGAGTCTGTCGTCAGTAGGATAAATGGAGTGAAAGAACGTTTGTTTTAATGCATTTGGTATAACCAGCAAGTGCATAGTTTAGTTTTAATGGCATCCCAGATCGTTTTAGAGGATTGTTCAGAGGATTTTGTTTTGTACGAGGCACAGTGTCATGGAGAGTTCACAAAGAAATATTTGTTGAAAGATGAAGAGGTTCTAGGTCTGACTGCAGGTGCATAACAAACCATAAGTAAACGATTTCATAATGTTTTGTCTGGAAATAAAAAAAACACTTAGGGAACTTAGGGAGGTATAGGGAACTTGGTGTATGAGAGGAAAAAAAA
>SCHK01089798.1:0-13278 GCA_004124795.1 Poropuntius huangchuchieni
AAAAAGTCTAATTTAGTGAATTTGATGCCAATGTAATATAATACAAAGTATAGTGATGTACATTATTTGTTTTTAAATGAGAATATAAAAAACATTATGATGCTGATGACCGTTAAAACGCATTATTTGAAAATGGTCCATTATTATTATTACTACTACTACTACTACTACTATTATTGTTATTGTTGTAAACAATTTCTCTTAGCAAACTTGTCAAGCTGTTTGGCACTTAATATTTTCAAATGAGATGGAGTTTGTGTGGAACAGCATTTACTGTGAATCGTTAAAAGACACGCAGCACATCAGATTACATATTTATCTAATTAAAACAAAGTCTTTGCGATTTGATAATCATGCTAAATTGTGTTCTCAGGCGTTAGAATTATTTAAAAAAAAAAAGTTACTGGCCATCTGGCGAGTAAGAGTATTTCATATACTTGCCAACGCTGATTATTACTCACACTTGGCACTTGGCAAGTTTTAATTTTAGGCCCTGGTTATTAAATATAGTACATCATTTTTTCTTTTGTGTATTATTCATTACAATAAAAAGATTAGTATTTAAAAGATTAAATATTTAACATTTTTTGACAGCTCTAGTACTCTTTTAATAATATAAATATATATATATATATATATATATATTATATATATTTCTGTTACAGGTTACAGAAATAGAAATCTTTCTATGTTCCCATTGAATCACCCACTCACTGAGCAAACCAATGTCTCCGACAACCGACAATAACAGCTCTGCCCCTCCACTGACTGATCCAACAGCTCTGTCTGTCTTTTTGTCAGTCAGGTTAGACATAGCTTTCACTCCAAGGTCTCGCTTGGGGAGAAAAAGCTCAGGGTGTTCTATACCCACACAACTAATATAGATGACACATTCTGAGAATTGTGGGTCTGATTTGATTGGATCACATTGTGGCTAGACAGGTTAAAATATTAAATATATGTGTATATCATTTCATTATTGAAGTGAAAAAAAGGCACCCATACAGGCAACCTTTTACCTCACCATTCAGAGCTTCATAATGAGAAGGACACTTGACATTTCTCCAAATTATGAAATACTGGAGACACGGTTATGGGCCGTCTCTCAGTGCTTATCCAGAAAGACTTCATTGTGAGAGAAGAGAGCGGTGATTGCATCGATGACAATCACAGGGCCTGCCATCACAAATTATTATGAAAACAGTGCTCCTGTTGGATTAGTGGGCTGAGAGCAATAGAATAAATAGGAAATAGTGTTCACAGAACATAGGATCAATGTTAAAATATCACACAAATAATGCAAAACAGAAATTTATGTGATGCCAGAATCAGACAGGAATATGCAGAATGTCGTTGGAATATGCCAAATTTTGGATAAATAAATCAAAAGTAGGTCAGTACACTTAAATCAAAATGCAACATGGACAAGTGTTTGTGNTTGTGAATATTAAGCCACAAAAATACTATTTACATACAAATCCTTTATGTTCTGCGTGTGAATGAATGACGCATGGTTTCATTTACTACACACATACTGAAGTGCNAATATTAAGCCACAAAAATACTATCTACATATAAATCCTTTATGTTCTGCGTGTGAATAAATGACGCATGGTTTCATTTACTACACACATACTGAAGTGCGCTTGACACTCACAGTTTTTTCAGCCTCTGCTGCCTCAATATATGAGTACATGAACACATGAATATAATCTTTAAAACTGCTCTGAGAGTCACTTCATGAGTATTTTACCATTTTCTTTGAGTAAAACTGTCGTTGTATCATATACAAATAAAAACCTAAAGGTCTTCACAGCAACCCGTCAAAATAAAATTTTGGTTTAACTTGAAGAAACCGTGACAGAAGTATATTTCTTGATCTAATGATAGAACTACTACTATCAGTAAAATTATTTTTAAAGAATATTTACCAAAAAAATATTTATTTAGAATTTATTTACCAGAAAAATTTAAATACACAACACAGTATTTCTTAAAAATAAATAAATAATAATATATATTTTTAATAAAATAAATTACTCAGAGATACTTTTTATTTACGAAATTTGACAAAACCATTAAAATGGAATTCAGAAAATTAACAGAAACACAGAATTTGGTAAAAATAAAACTAAAGAAGAAAAAAGGTATTTTACTGAGCCTAACAATTTTTTTATTTTTTTTTTACTTTTAATAAATTGCTCTTAAATTGTGTACGTTTCACAGTTTCAATTAATTTTAATTGTTTTTGATTAATAAAATTTAAGTTAACCATTAAAACACAGTCTAATCCAAAAAATAATTTTGAAAAGAATAAAATGAAATTTTGAAAGAGAAAAAAAAAAAAAAACGGAATTTGGGAAAAAACTAAATGGATTTCATAGGGCCTTAAAGGTGGTCTATGTAGTGACCTATGGCATAAAACAGATAAATACTTACCTGGAAAACCTCATTGTAGTCTGAAAGGTCTTCTTCCTTGGATGGCATATCTTGTCAGAAAGAATTTGCCACAAATAAATGAAGGCTGAGGAATAGGCACCGGTCAGCCTGGCGAGAGCATTATACAGCAGCCCTGCCTCGTTTCGCTTGACAAAGATCAGAAGGTTAACTCATCTCTATGAATGAGAATGAAAATCCATACGACGAAGCAGTCGCTCAACCTTTTGTATATGAATGAGAGTAGGAATCTGTGTAAAAGAAGATTATGAAATCAATAAAACAATTTGGTAGCAATTGGCGGAATTGAAATCGATAAATCTGAAGCCAAAGAGGAGAAGTGTATCAGCGATATTGCTTATCTGATGGGGGCGCTCTTAACTTTTACATACGAGTTTAGGAATTGAAGGCGATGTGAATTTGTCCCAGAATCCCCTGGTCGCCATTGCCAGCTTAACTGCCCCAACAAAAGGTGATATGAGCAAAACAAAAGCGTGATTTGTGCAGCTTTTGTTGAATCCTGTGTACCTGCATTGGCGGTTACTCTCGCTCAACCGTTACCATAGAGACCCCTCCGTCCCCAGCAGAGAAGCCTTTGACTGCCAGACTTACCGTCTCTCTATTGAGCAGCGGTGTCATTCACGTGGCCCAAGAGCCTCTGCGAGGGACGACCCGGTGAGAAGGAGCCGATGTTCCCGCTCTCGGCTATGGCAGCGATCCCTTGGCAGCTGTTGTCTTGTGTTTGGTAGCGTGTCAGTTCTCGCCTTTCATGGGAGCTGATGACTGAGACGGAGTGACATTCAATTCAGATGGCGGAGTGCGTAATTGAAATGAGTTCACCTGGGAAGCAGCTGCTCGGTGGCCTGGTGCTAATTGCCACCAGTAAGAGCTGAGAATTCAGGTGAATGCACCGCGGTGCCGTTCGATGCACATTGCGCTTGATTCCAGCACAGCGACTGGTGGAATTTGCTCTGTGGAGGTGCTAGGATTCAGATGGACTGCTTTGCTGTGCCTCATCTTTCAACGTTTCTTAATGCACGCCTGGTCAGATCAAAACAAGGGGAAAAGCATCCTTTCCTCTTGTCCTGCAGGGTTAATCAAGCTGAGAGAAACCAAAAATGAGTTTGGCTTGCTGGAAAAGAAAAACCTTAAAGCAGACTAAATGCTGGAATACAAATTTTTGCCCCTTTTTACAGTCTGAATGAGTTGAAGCTGGTTGATGCTGGTTAAAAATTAAAATCTTGTAGTGTATGATGGGCAATGTTTTTTTTTTTTTAAAGTTAAGGACTATCATTTCATCCAGTCGTCGGAGTTCAAACATGTTTGATATTTTGAGCCAGATTTAGAAGACATATTGTTTACATCTGTCACACGTCTCCTAGAAACAAGGCACAAGTTTAGGCCAATACACACTGCACAGACAAACGCCAAAGAACTAGTTGGTTGCTGGATTTAGAATTTTATGAAAAATAACTATCATATTCACACTGCACCAACAGACACCGACAAACTTCGAGTCAGAGATTCAAGTAAGTCTGACAGGGAAAAAAAATGTAACCTGTAACCACAAACTACATTTTACATGTCATTCTTCGCCTGAAAATATGCCAAATAAAATGAAAGAGGGTGATGCCGTGGTTGCTGCTATGGCAAACAGTTTTTTTTTCCTATTTTAATTTATGCAGACATCTGCAGTTGGAAAAAATTGGCAAAGCTTTCAAAATTTTGCTTGGGTGGTCCCTAATCAGTTTCGGTTTGTCCAGTTACCTGCCATTTTTAGGATAATTTGCAACCAGCAACCAACTTGCAGTCTTGCCTCATTGTTATGGCAATGGTTCGTGGCCAGGTCAGATTACAGATCACACTACTCAGACATTTCACGACCTGACAAACACTGATTATACATGTTCAGTCTGGTTAAAACAAACACCAACCAATGGCAACAGGCGCAGATAGGGGTAACACACTGATCCAACAAACTCCGACAGACTTGTCTGTTGGTGTTTGTTGCCATTTGTCTGTGCGGCGTGAATTGGCCTTTTGTTATGTCTGGAATGACTCCAGAGTCTGTTAATGTGTGATAAGTCATTTAGTGTTTGATAAATAGTTTTATATTCACCAGTAGAAGGTATTTTGAGGCACCTTAAAGTTGGTGTTGGCAGGTCATGTCCAAGAGTTGGTCAAGCTGGACCACTGAAAACCAGTTCAAAAAGGCAATATAAAAAGGTCCAAATGGCATCAAACAGTGCTTTCGTTGCTGATTTAAAAAGCTAAATCTTCAGAAATGTTTCTGTGTGAGTTTGTTTCATCAGGTAGCTGGTGTTTAGCCTTGCCAGTTAGCTAGTTTCCCAAGTGACCAGCTGAAAAGTGCCAAAATCCTTGCTAAAATCAGTCAGAAGACCATGCTGACCAAGTTTGGAGACCAGCTACAACCAGTAAACCAGCTTGTGCTAAAGCCTTCTACACACTGCACGATTTTAGCAATCCTATCAGATCATTGCAGATCACACTGTGCGAAATGGGTCTAATAAACTTGTACGACATGCATGTAGACTGTACGATGATGACACCTATTGACTCGTACACTACGACAAACGTTACTATAGAAGAGTAAAATGTCATCAGCATGTTACCACTAGTCGTAAACAAAAGAGCATGACGAATCACACTTTGACAGTTGTATTTGTATGTGCTGAAAAAATTAAAAGTGGCAAAAGAAGAAGGAATAAGAGCTTGAGGTAAACAGTTTTAGCACCATGTCGCGTTAATTTCATGTCACATTTTTATTGGCAGGTCAGTAAACGTGGGTCGTAACTGCAAACACACTGTGCGATGATCATGCTGAATTTCTGACACTCTCAGAAAACTATCGTAGGCTATCTTTGGTCGCAAGACCTTGACAACGGCCTACTTTGAACTTCTCTCACTGTACAACACTGGATCACCGATTAGAAGCCATGATCATAGAAATCACCACGATTGTTTCACGATGCCAATCTTTCGTCAGAGACAGCCGAAAATTGTGCAGTGTTTTTCAGGCTTAGAACAAGGCTGTCCAGTCTTGCTCCTAGAAGTGCCACTGTACTGCAAAATTTATCTTCAACCCCAATTAAACACACCTGGACGAGCTAATCAAGGTCTAAAGGATCATTAGAAACTTCCAGACAGGTGTGGTTGGGCAGGTTAGAGCTAAACTCTGCAAACTTTGGATTGGGCTAAAATGTTTTTTTTTTTCATCTGGGTGGATTTCAAGTCAATCCTGCAAATGGACTAAACTAGCGAAACTAGTAATCATCATATTCCCAGTTTATTTTGAGGTGTTTTGAGACACCTTCATGCTGGTTTCGGCAGGTCTTGTCTGAGTTGGTCAAGCTGGACTGTAGTAAACAGCTTGAAAAACATAAACTGGTCAACAGTGCTTTCTTCACTGATTTAAAATGCTAAATCTTCAGAAAAATATGCCCTTAAAGGGATAGTTCACCCAAAAATGAAAATTCTGTCATCATTTACTCACCCTCAAGTAGTTCCAAACCTGTATGAATTTCTTTGTTCTGCTTTTTTTCCTACTATGGAATTCAATGGTGCCAAAACACAGCCTGGATATAAACTATCTTCAAAGTATCTTCCTTTGTGTTCGGCAGAACAAAGAAATTCATAAAGGTTTGGAACTACTTGAGGGTGAGTAAATGATGACAGAATTTTCATTTTTGGATGAACTATCCCTTTAACCAAAAAACTGACAATCCAATGTAGTATTGTGAGATAATGTACCAGTGACATGTAAATGTAGAGTCATATTTGCATGTCTTTGATGTATAGAAAACAACTGATACGGCAGTGGGCTTCAGAACTCCTCCTTGTAACATTTAGAGATTTGACAAAGGCGGACTGTCATGAGATGAAAGAACCGTTTGTACATCTGCATGTGACATCTCAATCAAAATTATCCTCCGCCACTCATTCTGTCAATCTCTAACGCCCTGTTTTTCACCCCATGGTTCTTTTCTCTCTGTATGCCACTGCTTTTCCCAGAAATGTGACTGAATGTGGCTCACTAGTGAGTCACTCTCGGTCCGTACCCAGAAGTGGCTGTTCTTCGCTCTCTGACTCTCCTTGGGTTAAGAGCCTAGAGTTTAAACCTCTGGTTCCAGTCGTAACAGAATTAAGAGCCTGTGCTGAACTCTCACAGTCTCCGTCTGCACCACATCTGAGCTGTCGGGTGAAAAATCCGCCGCCGTCTTGACATTGAGAGTAATTGCAGGCTTCGCTTCTCACACCGATGACCGCTCGCTGCGGCTGAAGACAAATGTGCCTGACACAAACGTCAATTAACACTGGACAGCAGCCGCGTGCGCCCTATGTAAAGTGTGTTTATAACTGGATTACGAGAGGGAGGGATGATGCCTGTAATTACTCATCGTGCCCGTTGTGAGCACAGCCAATGGTCGGCCCGAGAGGTGGACGCTGGGTTAATTGTTTCGTCGCTCCCGCCTTTCTGAGAAGTGCTCTCTGATAATGGCCCCCACACGTCCCCTCGTTCTGTAACCTTTCCACCCCTCCTGTGGCGTAGCTGATGCAGTGTGTGGTATTCTGTGCAGATAGTGAACGAGCATGTCGACGCTGCTGGATCTGAAGAGCAGTGTGCTGAGGCAGGTGCAGAGGAGCCAGTCCCTGAGGACCAGGAGGGAGCCACCGGCCAGCACCAGCGCTGGAGGGAGTCCCCCGCCGCTCGCCCGCCGCTCTGGCACCATCGTACACCGGTGAGTCTGTACCACCAGAGCTCACTCTCTCAAAATAAAGCCTTCCATTACAACCTAAAAGGCTTAACCCGCTTTTTTATTCACCAGTGCTGTTCTATTTGTACTTCGTGTTAACTTAAAGGCGAAGCGGAACACAGTCCAGGATTGAATACCACTGCTTTAAAGCATTATTACGAAGATTTATGTCTTCTAAAGGAAAGAATAGTTGTAATCTCTAAAGAACAATGAAATCAATTCAATTTGTATGTAATGTGCTTCTCACAATGTATCGTTCCAAAGCTGCTTTGCAAACAGTGGTGCCTTTCAAACCTCCCATAGAGCAAGACAAAGATGAGAGTGGAAAAAGTGAATATGTTTAAGGAAGTGGGGAAGAAAGCTCGGAAAGGCCATGGCTGCGGAGGCCTCCATTCTCACACTGACACATGTGTACAACAACAGCAACACATTCTTACAAAGAATACAAAGCATATTATAGACGTCGTACAAATTTGAATAAAAACAGATGTAATGCAATCATAGAGTAATATAATATAATATAATATAAGCTGTGCCAATGAATATTTTTGTTGAAACTGTGACTGTGATTTTTTTGTTTTACTTTTGATGAATTGAATGCGTTCCTTGCTGAATTAAACTATTAATTTATTTTAAAAAAATGTACTGACCACAAATTTTAAACAGTGCACACATTTATAATTTATCATCTGCCACTAACTAGAAGCAGCAGCAAATCATGATGTTAGTGTGTCTTTGTGCAAATACTTGTTCTTAATTTCCTTTCTCATCAACTGATTGGTTGCTGAGAAAGAGGCTGCATTTTATTAATTTTAACGATGCCTTTGTGATTTTTGTCCACAATCAACCTGTGAAGTGTTGTTTTAACAGATGTGTAAACTAAAGACTAGTTAAAAAAAGATGAGCACCAAGATATGTCCTATGTGTTCATATTATACTTCAGTTCAGAAAAGAAATTGCACTCACAAAGTGCAATTTCATGGTTGCTTTAACAACTGTTATTTTACAGAGTAATACAGTAGAGGTTAATACACTTAACAAACGGAGGGTAATTGTTTCAATGTTCCTAGTGCTTCGAGTTTTGTATTGATCTATTAACTTCCTCCAGATCTTAGCAGATGGTGGCATGACTGTCCATGAACAGGCCAGTGACTCATTTAGCTCTTGAACACCTACTGTGTCTATAGTACATTCATGCTTTGAGAATGACTCAATCTCGACACCTTGCTCTATCACATTTCAATTTTATCGTTGTTAAGAATTCAGTATAAGAAGGCCTTTGTGGCGGATCATGCAACAATTACCTTTCTGGCTCAGTGCAGTATTACCAGGCTTTTTCTTTTCCATTCAGGCCAGGTTTTTCTTTTAGACAATTTCTAGGCAGCAAAGATAAAAGTGGTTTGGTCTCTGTGGTTAGCGAAGAATGATAATGCAAGTCAGTTTGATCTTCACGAAAAGGCGAAGAAAGCCCTAATACCAGAGGCTATAAATATAACACGGCTTAAGTGTTTTCCAGCACATCTCCACCGGTGTTACGAGAGCAGAACATGTTTTTTCCCCTATCTTTCATATTTGCCGCTTTATATACTTGTAAAGACATCACTTTGACTTATTTTGTCTTAGGTCACATGACCGTTCAGTGCTTTATGATCAACTTTACGTCTACAAACATGTATGTAGAGAACGGGTTCACTGCTGTAGGTAAACAAAGTCGATTGTTTTTCAGCCGTCCTCTCTGCCTGTCTTGTTTTGATTCCTTTTCGACTGATTTCAAAGCCAAACGTAATGATGGGCATATGAACCTTGAGGTTTCTATAGCAACCAAAACACGTCTGTTTATCACAGCTGCTCCTAAAATATGAGCTGCTTTATTTTTAATGACTGCACCTCTTCTGTCTAGGAGGGAAAAACACCTGTTACGTGCAGAGCTGAACTAAATGATTGTTTTGCGCTTGATTTGATGTACCCTTCTTCGCTAATGTTTTTTATACCGTACGCGAGGGTGATTGCTGTCATCGCTGCCTAGATGTAACTAGCAGCGGTCAATGCACCAATCCTCCATTGTTTTCCTAACTAGCAGCTGGACTAGATAGGATTCAATCAGCCTCCTATGAGACTCTGAAGTGCGTTAGCCGCCGTTGCTTCGGGCTATATGACTGCCATCATTAGGTCTGCAGGAAGCTATTTGTCTCCTTCATTAGCAGCAAAGAGAACTAATACCTGTAACCCAGATACTCACTCATTAATATTATGCAAATGATACAAAGCTGTGCGAAGAGTCCCGTCTTTATTCACATCACAAGTGACCCTGATTACAGCCTGTGTAAGATCTACAGATCAATGGAAATGTTTGAAAACGATTATGTGGAGTAAGATCCCAATGCCAGGCACAGATTCTTGAAAGATTACTGTATTACTGTTTTATTACTCGTATATTAGGCCTACTATTTATTTAAAAAAAAAAAAAATTTTTTTATAAGGTTTCACAGCGGTACCTTTTGTCAACACTGGTCGATATTTATGAGAGCATTTAAAAAAAACAAGTCTTCATTCAAAGTAGGTCTTCTTTTCCAATTATGCTTATATTTTGTACACTACTTTGTACATCAACTGACATAAAAAAAGAGCAAAATATTTGGAACAATATTAATTAGTATTTGCTAGTTAGTTAGTTTGTATCAGCTCGGTAAATCATACTGACACAACTTTAAGAAATGTATTAATGTTTAATAACACTAACTAAGATTAATAAATGCTAAAGTTTAGTCCATATTAAAGGATTAGTTCACTTCCAGAATGAAACTTTCCTATTAATTTACTCACCCCCGTGTCATCCAAGATGTTCATGTCTTGTCATGTTTATGATCGTTTCACTAGATAAGACCCTTATTTCTTGGCTGGGATCACGTAGAGCCCTTTGAAACTGCAGTTTGGACCTTTAACCCATTGGCCACCATTGAAGTCCTCTATATAGAGAAAAATCCTGGATTGTTTTCCTCAAGAACTTTAATTACTTTGCGACTGAAGAAAGATATGAACATTTTGGATGACATGGTGGTTATCAGGAAATGTTCTTTCTGGAAGTGAACTACTCCTTTAACTTAGGCAGTTAACTACTGTTAACACGTGGAACATTATTGTAAAGTGCTACTATTTATATTTTGCGTGTAACAACCATAATATGTGTGTCTGATGGTGTTGAGTGATAGGACAATGAGAATATGGGAGAAGCAGGACTAAACAAACCTCTGAACATTTGTATTAATCCAAAACAATTCCTCTGTGCAGGTACATACTACACTTGTTTTTCATTTCTGTAGCTACTGATGTCCCATATCTCCAGAATCAGAGCAGGGTTTCCCTTATTTTTCAGTTATTGATTAGATCAGACAGTTTGTAATAGCTTTTTCGTCTTGGTAGTATCTAATCATGCGCACTAATTTGAGTTGATCATTACAGCGAATAGGAGAACATTTTATTTTGTATCGTCAAGCCGACCGCAGACCGCAGCTCAAACTAAAACACACAGAAAGCAATTTGTCATCATTTTAAAAGGAGAAAGAGGTGGAGGGTTTCTCCACCACAAGCTTTTTACTGAATCACATCATTACAGATACATTACATGACAAAATGGGAATGTTTTTGTTCTTTTGTACAAAATGTTTATGTACTTCTGGTCTATAAGTAAGTATATAGCATTAAAGCAAATGGAAAAATGCAAATTAGAAGGATGCTAGCTTGATAATTCAGTCTTGAGTTTTGGAAACAAGAATATTAAGCTTCTCTTGTTACATTTATCTTTTTTTTAAAGATAAAAATGATTATTTGAGCCTGTGACTTTAAACAAATATAACAATTTTAAAGGAACACTCCACTTTTTTTGAAAAAAGCCTCATTCTCCAAGTCCCCTAGAGTCCCCTAGAGTTTTACCATTTTTGAATCCATTCAGCTGATCTCTGGTTCTGGGGAAAGCCCTTTTAGCATAGCTTAGCATAGGTCAATGAGTCTGATTAGACCAGAAGCATGTCGCTCAAAAATGACCAAAGAGTTTCAATATTTTTCCTATTTAAAACTCGACTCTTCTGTAGTTACCGACGGAAAATGAAAAGTTAAGATTTTCTAGGGCGATATGGCTAAAAACTATACTCTCATTCCGGCGTAATAATCCAGGAACTGTGCAGCTGTAACATGGGTGCAATGAAATCATGTCAGTCTTAGTACACGATGTAACTACAGAAGAGTTACATTATGTAGGAAAAATATCGAAACTGGTCTAATCAGACTCAATGATCTATGCTAAGCTATGCTAAAAGTGCTATCGCCAGACCCGGAGATCGGCTGAATGGATTCAAATAAGGTAAAACTCAACTTTTTAACTCTGGGGGAGTTGGAGAATGAGCCTATTTTCAAAAAAAAGTGGAGTGTTCCTTTAAGTATTTCATCCAGTTACCACATATTGTCCAAAGCTAATACTGCACAATCAGTGTGAAAGCTAATCAAATAGATTTAAATGACAGCACAGATGTGACAAACTTCAAGAACCAAACAATGTAGTTAAATTACAGATTAAATTCTTAATCAACCATTAGAATAAAGACTTTCGCGAAGACGAGAGGGAGCTGTTACAGTTCAGCGCCATGTTTACTTGATATAATCACCTTGTTGTGAGAGAAACAGCGGTAGGAGCCTGGATGTGTAACTTTCATATAGCTGTGACAGTCATCTAAATGACCTGGTTAAGAGAAAGATCTTGTATTATGATGCACCCACAGTACACTGCGGAAAATATGAGGAATACGGTTGATTGGTTGCAGCATTAGAAATTAGCGTAATCACATGCAGTACGACCTGAAGGGCCCGAATGGAATCAGAGGTAATGAGCTCCATCCAGAATTTTATTTCCTGTTGTGTGGGTGAGCATTACTTTTATTTTCTGCACGAACTCGCCTAAATGTCGCCTTAACCAAAGAATGATTATTGCATACTTAACATTTAATTTTGCTGGGCATTCATCTGATTCATAAGTGCCAAGCCATATTTTTTGTTCTGTGCCTCTGAAGTCTAGTCGACAGGAAGCTCCTACATTCATACACTTGTATCTGTGTGTGTTTGTGATATGTCAGTAAATAATTTACTTTTTCATTTTTTACTGTCCAATACAACCTTTGAAGTCTGAATAATGAAAATAAACAATATTGCTAAAATAATAAAAAGCTTCATGGAAAAGTCTGTTTCCTAGCAACATGAATGTGGACAGCCAAATAAGCTTTGTGCCTATTTGTATGTGTGTGTGTGTGTGTCACTTGTATTCGTATAAATCACAGAAGTTGTAATAATCCATGCCTCCCATGCAATCACTTTTCAAGTAATAACAGCACAGGAAGGTTTAAAAGCTTTGATTGGAGATGTAAAGCCAAGCACAGACGCAAAGTGTTCATGACTTTTAAACAGCAAGCTTATTGGTTTTCAGCATCACTCAGAGTAAAATATTACAGCTCAGAGGTCAGTGTTTATTAGCTTTGTCAGTTATGTCTCAGATGTTTCTCTTAAAAGCAGGGTAGGTGATTTGGTTCAAAAACATTGTTTTATGCTGATTAAAAAAGTCTCTTCACATCCTGATAGTAATCACTAAGTTTAAGGGATAGTTAACCCAAAGCCCAAAAATAAAGATTTTGTCATTAATTGCTAAACCTCATGTTGTTCCAAACCTGTAAGACCTTCATTCCCCTTCGGAACAAAAATTACGGTATTTTTGATGAAATCAGAGAGCTTTCTTACCCAGCACAACTATTAAATTCAGTGTTCATAAAGGTAGTAAGGATATCGATAAAACAGTCCATGTGACATCAGTGGTTTAGCCTTAATTTTATGAAGCTATGAGAAAACAAAAATATCTTAATTTGTGTTTCAACAATGAACAAATGTCTTACGGGTTTGAAACGACATGAAGGTGACAGACATCGTCTACTGCTTTTCACAGAACTTACGTAATTTCCAATCGTACATTCTGATATAGCCTGGTTCGTTGGTAGCCTGACTACGTCAGACTTCGTACTTCCGCTCAATT
>SCHK01089835.1:1608-14258 GCA_004124795.1 Poropuntius huangchuchieni
GCATTATTATGATGTTTTAAACTTAAAACCGCTTTTTCTCTCATTCTGACGGCACCTATTCACTGGTAAGTAATGTAATGCAAATTTTTTCTAAATCTGTTCCAATGAAGAAGCAAACTCATCTATATCTTGATGGCAAATGTGAACAATCTCTTTAAATATATTTGCTTTTATTTTATATAAACACATTTTCATTTTATTTATTTGCCTTTTTTATGTGCTTGTATTTAATGTAATTCAAGTTTTGAATCATTATTCTGACTGGCCATTTTNGATTTTATTTATTTGCCTTTTTTATGTGCTTTTATTTATTGTAATTCAAGTTTTGAATCATTATTCTGACTGGCCATTTTATCTCTGTCATAGTGACCTTTCCCACAGCAGTCAGTATGTTCAGTCTCTGGCTCTGTGCACTCTGGCCTGCATGGGTTCAGCTGAGATGTGTCGAGACCTGGCACCAGAGATCGAACGGCTCCTCAGGGCCTCTAATTCTTATATCAAGAAAAAGGTCAGTTCATGACATTTTATGTCAGTAAACTTATAGTTTAAGTCATGTCATGTCAGCACTCAAACTAGCACAATCCTGCTAAATCATGTTTTCGTATCTGTGTGCTGTTGATAATGATTAATACTTTAGGCCACGCTGTGTGCCGTCCACATAATAAGAAAGGTGCCAGAGCTTGCAGAGCTGTTTACTCCTTCAGCAAGGACTCTGCTCTCTGAGAAGAACCATGGTTAGTGTTTCTTTTTGCAACCTATGCATAAACATAAACGGTTTGTATTAGGTGCAGTGTTTTTAATATGCTTTTTTAAAATTGCCTGACTGTTTCCACAGGGGTTTTGCATGGAGCTGTAGTTCTTATCACTGAATTGTGTGAGCGTAATCCTGACACTCTTGATCAGTTCCGCAAGGTAATTCAAGTGAATCTTCTCTAAAACCTTTACTTTAACTACTCAGATATACAGACTTTTTTATTTATTTTTTATTTTATTAGGCTGTACCCGAGCTGGTTCAGATTATGAAAGGTCTTGTGACATCCAGTTATTCTCCTGAGCACAATGTAGCTGGTATCAGCGACCCTTTTCTACAGGTCTGTTGTCTACAGTCAAAATCAATATCACTCTTTAGGCTACAAAATACCTTCTATATTTCAAACTAAACTGAATATTAGGATTTGATTGGTCTCTTTCTGTCCTTTAGGTTCGCATTCTTAGATTGCTAAGAATTCTGGGTCACAATAACGACACTGCTAGTGATGCCATGAATGACTTGTTGGCACAGGTACAGCAGAACAAACACACCCTGTGTAATGTAGTAATGTATATGTAAAGCAGAGATTATAATGCTTGATCTTGGTGATTCTGATGCACAGGTGGCTACAAATACAGACAGCAGTAAGACTGCAGGCAGTGCTGTGCTATATGAAACAGTCCTAACTATCATGGACATCAACTCAGAGAGCGGGCTTAGGGTTGGTCACAATTTTATATACAATTTAATATTAAATTTTATGTTTAGTGGGGTTTGATTTAAATGGGAGCATGGACTTGCGTTTCTGTAGTTTATTTCGGGTCTTTAAATCCATCTAATTTATGTCTTTTAAGGTGCTAGCTGTAAATATTCTGGGCAGATTTCTACTTAATAATGACAGGAATATTCGGTAAGTTTCTAATTTTTTTTAATCCTTTAATACTTAAAATAATTACATTTTTAAATCTTAATTAAAGTAGATCTAACAATTTTATTGTAGAATTTAACACCTCATACATATTTTGGTTCACTACTGGTGTGAAGCGATTGTACTTTTTTGTCATATTTGAGTTGGCTGATCAGAATATGTTATTACATTTCAGCAAGGACGGATTAAATTGATAAAGAGTGAGAGTAAAATATTTGTAGATAGTATTTATATTCAATTTCTTTTAAACTTTCTATTTATCAGCAAATGAAAAACTGTTTTTTTATTTTTTATCAAATAAATGTAGCCTTGGTGAGCATAATAGATTTCTTTCAAAAACATTAAAAACTCTCGTTGACCCCAAACATTTGAACAGTTGTGCATCTTCAATTTTAGTCAGTTTATTTTGGAATTAGAGCATATTCCAACAAGTGCATTGTTTCACAACGCTCACTACAATATGCTCTCATCTGTCTCCTCTCATCCATTACAGCTACATTTCAATGACATCTCTACAGAAGATAGTGCAGACGGACCACAATGCAGTGCAGCGGCACAGAGGCACTATTGTGGACTGTCTGAAAGATCAAGACACCTCAGTAAAACGGTACTGTAAGTTCTAAAAAATGAAGATGCATAGAAATCACAGACTTACAAATGGTTGTTTAATTACAGTTATTCATTCTGCTCTTTTTCTTTTGCAGTCGTGCATTGGAGCTGTCACTTGCCCTTGTGTCTGCCGTGAACGTTCGCTCAATGATGAAAGAGCTCCTCATTTTTCTTTCAGTCTGTCCCCCAGAGCTTCGATCTCAAACCGCTTCTGGCATCTTCAATGCTGCTGAAAGGTATCATCAGTCCTTTGTACTTCATATCTACCTGTTAGTTTCATCCATTATATATTTCTTTGTCTGTGGCTCGGCCCTGTCCATTTTTCAGTGTTTCTGTCCTATTGAACACACACATCTGAGCAAGCACCTCTCATATGTTTGTTCTCATATAGGACAATGTCCAGTGAGCTGGTTTCTGTAAGGCATGCCTACGTTTAATGCACATTTCCATCATTTGATTAACTAGCAGTATCAGTGTAAGCTAATTAAAATTTATGAGCTCAGTCTTTGCTATATAGTAACGTTCAGCTCACTAATCGCCGGTCTGCCCATTCTAAAACACATAAAGTAGTAATCCCGATGTATTGCCATTTTCTTGTTTTTTTTTGTGTTCTGTGTTAACTGTGTCTATTTGTGTGTATGTGGCAAGTCACAGGAAATGAATAGCACTTGTCTTTATGTCTTGGTCAGGTATTCCCCTTCTAAGCGCTGGCACATTGATACCATCCTGCATGTACTCACCACGGTAAATAGCCACTGCTACACAACCAAACCAGTTACATAACTCCTAAATTATGACAAAAGTCAACCCATTTACAAATAAACAATGACGTTCAGTCTGAAAACACCATGGTGTTTAGTTAAAGTACATCCAAAAATGTCATAATTTAGTCATTCATTTCAACACTGTATAAATTTCTTTCTTCTGTGAAACATAATTGGACATCTTAGGCACAGTGTTAACTAACATTTCCATACAATGAAAGTAAATGGTAATTTCTAAATGCCAAGATGCAAAAAAACATTATAAAAGTGGTACATACAATTGGTGTGCATTATTTCACGTCTTCTAAAGTCGTAATATTGTTTGGTAAAATCTCCTAAAACACACTTTCATGTTTCTCGGAAAATGTACGTAGCCCCGCACATGACATATATTTGTCATAGCCACAAATTAGTAAATAGTTATCACAAATTAAGAATTTGTTCCCTCCTTTCAGTCATGGCCACGAATTGAGTTCCCTTGTTTTATTAAATCATGGCCGCATTTTACTGTAAGTATATTTGTATAGCACGATACAAATTGTAAAGTAAAACAAGGGAACAAATCAATAAGGCATGGGAGTCATGTTCAGGGCTCTATAAAAATGAGTTTGAACCACATGAGAGAATCAATCATTTAAATTCAAGTGATGCACACCTTTCTCAGGCAGGGGGCGACGTAAGAGATGAGACTGTGCCCAACCTAATCCAACTCATCACTACTGCATCTGAGCTCCACTGTTACACTGTTCACAAACTCTATAAAGCACTTGTTAAAGATATTGCACAGGTAAGGATATGTTTCTTTGCTTATAAGTCTATAAACAATATTACAATATTACATGCCTTTTACACAAGATGCATTCTTGAAACTTGAAACATGAATGTGCCACGTGTTTTGACCATTGACCATTGAGTTTTGAATGCAATAATATGTCCTGTTTAAAAAGTCCCTTTTTTCAAGCATTTTGATTCATATATGCCCTTTGTAAGTGCTTGTGTGTAATAGACAGTTTATCTTCATAGCAATCCTTGGTCCAAGTTGCGTGCTGGTGTATAGGAGAGTATGGAGACCTGCTGCTGAAGGGCGAGTGTGAGGAGATCGAGGCTGTGCAGGTAAACAGAAATGAAGATTATAGAAAAGTACATAGAAAGCATTTGTGGAGCCTTGGTGTGACTCTGACAGATACATATAGTGTATTTTAAGTTTTTAGTCACTGACTTACCTAATTGTATGTATGTAAATAATTAATTTATCCTTAAAACCAACTAGTCACTTTTAGACTACAGTATGCGATTTGTATGGTTCTAATATCTGATGGCATCCCCACAGTACTTGTTTTGTAAGTGGCAACTAAATTGAGTTTTGGGTCTTTTCTGTCGCTAGGTTACTGAGGATGACGTCCTGGATGCCTTGGAAACAGTTCTACAGTCTCACATGTCATCGCCGGCAACCAGAGGCTTCGCACTCACTGCTACCATGAAGCTGAGCACCCGTATCACAGACAATGTCGAGTGAGACATGATTTTGTGAAATACTGGCAAGAATGCACTATGAATTTGATATGAGACGTAAAGGGAATTTTAAAATGATGGATGCACTGATTTTAACATTCTGGCCGATAATTGTTTCAAAAATTTACTGTGTTTTGTCTTAATATATTAAAAATAAAATGCTACAAGTGAGTTTAGGCATTCCAACATTATAACATCTCATTTTGAGATCTGCTAAAGATTGCATTTATTGGTGTTATTCATGTATTAGTGTTTTGTTTTTTAAGAATAACTTTAGCATTCAGTTGATCAAGTGACAGTAAAGACTTTCACATTGTTACAAATATAAAAATATATTAAAATAGAAAACATTTTCTTTTAAAATGTAATAATATCTCACAATATTTTTACTATATTTTTGATCAAATAAATGCAGCCCTGGTGTCTAGCTAAAAAAAAAAAAAACTATGATATGGGCTGAAAACTGTTATCGAATACGTACATCCCTAGTGAAAAAAATCACTCACAAACATACACTATTTGTGTTTGGTCTTACATCTTTTTCATCTTCATGTTTTTCTCTCAATCAGCCGAATCAGAAGTATTGTCAGTATTTACGGCAGCTGCATTGACCTGGAACTTCAGCAGAGAGCGGTCGAATATAATGCACTCTTTAAGAAATATGACCACATGAGGTACTGCGGTGTGTTTTCGTAGCATATTATTGTTTATTAAAAATGATCATGCATGAATGTTGACGCTCTTCATTGATTCAGAGCTGCTGTATTGGAGAGAATGCCTGTGATGGACAAGAACTCACCAGGCCACATTAATGGAGACACATCAGTAGAGATTAAGGAGCCTGATACATCCAAACCCAAACCAGTTGAGGCAGGTTTGCTCTCAGAACCAGCAAGCCAGGTAATTATTACAGGATATCGTATTTAGACATAGAACTGTTAAGCAGTAGTTCAATCTTTTTTTTTTTTTTTTTTTTTTTTGTATTTACACTTGTGTTAGGTGTGTGACCTTTTGGATCTCTTGGGTGGGACAGACACACCTCTTCAGCCCAGCCCTGCCCCAACCAGCACTCCAACAACTACCTCTAGTGCAGATCTTCTCGACCTGCTGGGAGGACTGGAGCCGACCCCAGGTGAGAACATTCGTCCAGCTCCATTTTTCCTGAAAGATATACATGATTGAAATCATAAAGATAAAAAACCAAGCAAGAATGCATTAAATTGATAAAAACTCCAGTGAAGTAGACATTTAAAGTGGTACAAAACATTTCTATTTTAAATAAATGCTCTTTGTTTTAACTTTTTATTAATCAATTAATCCTGGAAAAAATTTATTATTGTTTCCACAAAAATATTAAGCAGAAATGCAGAAACGTTGTTTATGTGCATGTAGTTCCCAGTGTATCAGTCTACGAGAAGAATGGATTGAGCCTGAAGATCCAATGTGACAAACAAACAGAAACCGAGGTCACCATCACTCTTATTGCCTCTAACTCTACTCAGAATGAGATCACCAACTTCACTCTTCAAGCAGCAGTACCAAAGGTCTCTACCTACTCCATTTCCAAACTTAGCCCTGTTTTAGCACACACAAGCATATTAACAGGTCACAGCATTCACACTGTTTATAAATATTATTTCTGGCCTCAACCCTTCTTTTTTTTTTTGCTTCATGCTGCACTCACTGAATCCAAAGGATTTAAGTAGTTTATATTCTGTACTTAAGAGTTTTGTTTCCGTTTTGCGTAGATTAATTACTATTTGGATGTAATGTGGGTCTCTACCACATGCACATCTTAAATGGTACTCTCCATAAACATTTGGTAATTTGTGAAATTTGTGACATGTATTAAAATGAAGTACCCTGTTAGTGTCCAGTTACCTTCAGTGGATTGTATTATAGCTTTGAAGATTTTCTCCTGTTAAAACCCCACTAT
This sequence comes from Poropuntius huangchuchieni, assembly GCA_004124795.1. Classification (NCBI taxonomy): domain Eukaryota; kingdom Metazoa; phylum Chordata; class Actinopteri; order Cypriniformes; family Cyprinidae; genus Poropuntius; species Poropuntius huangchuchieni. The sequence continues at coordinate 8,109 of SCHK01089835.1, forward strand.
TTTTATGAATTTGACTTTAATTTGCTCTAAATTGCCTTCAAAATACAAATATATCCTGTTTTGTGTAAAGCAGGCCTTACTATTTCTATTTCATTTCTCACAAAAAAAGACTTAAATTAATTTGAAAAAGAAATTACTTTTTTCACAAGCGTTTGGATGCTGTCGCCTTTTAAAAACAATAATATATCCCCTTTTAGAGTGTTCAGCTGCAAATGAAGGCTCCGAGTGGTAATGTGATTCCAGCACATGGCCTTGGTCAAGTCACACAGACTGTGTTTCTTAACAACCCTAACAAGGCAAGTCTACCCTGCTTTAGTCTTTCTTACTAAACTTATCAGCACTATTTATGCACAAGCTTGACTATACTTTAACATTCCTCTTACAGGTCAGCCTTAAGATGCGGATTCGAGTGTCTTACTCAAATCAGGGTGCAATGCATCAGGACACAGTACAAATTGACTCCTTTCCTAGCGCAGCCTGTCAGCCATCACTCAGCCCTTTGTGACAGACCTACACGCGTCCAGAATCTCCATGACTGTCTTTTTCATGAAGATGGAGATTTATGGGAATAGGCAGCTGTCTGTCAACCTCTCTATTATGGACTAAACGCTGTCCAAGCACAGATTTGATACAGCAGGTTTTTATGAAGTGTTATCTCGGTTTGAATTGTCTAGAACAAAGTGTGGTTTCATGTGCTGTCATTACTGCACAAGATTAAAACAGTCAAACTAATGTACACTATCATTAGATAAAATCCTTTATTCACTGTCACTAAATAAGTTGAACTTAAATTACTGATATCTTTTGTGTGTACCTCCATAACTGATTATTCAGCTGCTTTCTGGGAACAAATAACACGAGCTGTGATGTCAGTTAAGCTCCAAATGCCTTACTGTTGTCAAGCCTTTCTCGTCATCATTATTTCTTGGTTTATCTTTTCCTCTCAAAGTCTCAGGATATTCCTAGAGCATCATTGTATCATTATATTGACAGTGAATGTGAACTTACCATCTCGCATATTTAGAATGTCCGATTCATAATCCTCAACCTCATTGTGTGAGTATGTGTGTGTGAAACCACAGATATCCATTGTTTATTCGTCTTTCATCCAAACAAAATACAATAAATCATATATACGGTATAATGCACTGCTCTTAAGAAATGAGTTTTAGAAAGATGATGGTTTAGTCTCTTTTCGGATACAACATGGTTTATTGTATGTTCAAGAGCCGGGATTATTATGGTTAGCTAAAACCATTAAAACACTTGAAATGAATAGCTTAAACTTAAATAAAATGTATATATACATATATAAACTTATTTAATTGGACCAGTTGCCATAGCAACATCTCATTTTCATTTGTTGAATGTACTTGAATGTACCGTTTCTTGGGGTACTAAATAACTAAAACAAAAATAAAAACTGTATAGACATTTAAAAAACACACACACAAATGACAGACACACAAAGTAACTACATGAAAAAATATTTTAACAAATAAAATAAAAATATGAATAAACCCTACAATACTGAAATAACACTGTGAAGAGCTGGATGAGGAGAATGAGTTGAATTTATTAAAAAAAAAAAAAAAAGCAGTATGCAAACTAACTTCTTTATGATCCCTTATAGGGGAGCAGTGTCCATCTTAAAACTTAAGTAAACAGTTCTTTAAGTGCACAATTTTATGCCATCATATACTGCAGAATGAAAAGGGCAGAAACAAACATGAACTAATATTTAGGTTGTAAACCGTGTTCTAAATGCATCTGCTCAATCCCAAGCAGCTGTGATCACACTAATAAGATTTAGACAGTGATTTATGCAAAGCCGAATGTCCACTTTTGGTTTTAAACACCAAAGCCTCCAGCTAATTCTGCTGTTTGTTTTGATGTACATGATAACACAGATTTCTACTATTTACAGTCTTAACAGAATCGATTAGAGGAAAGACACTGGGTGACTGCAGGGCTAGTGCAGGTTTTGCCCTCCTCTGAGAGCAAGAACTAAATGCAGGACAGATCCTCCCTGGATCTTGTAGTCAGCTGCAGTCTTCTCATCATTCCTGAAATAATGAAGGACAGGTGAAAATGATTTTTCCCCTCAATGGTTGAATTCAAACTGAAGTATTGATGAGAAACTTTACATTTGTTTTCCGCTATAAATTAGTCTTTGCTGTTGAGGTGGGATCCCCTCCTTTTCTTCCACCCTCTCTTTGATTCTCTCCACCTTGTTGGACAAAGAGAAGAAAATTAATTTCCAAATACATCCAAATATAAAGAAATACGATCCACATTTTTAGCACAACAACCATACCTTGTCTGTAGGCTCGATGTCAATTTCTATTTCTTTGCCTGTGAGTGTCTAAACCACGATACAAAAATAATTATTTATAATCCATCTCACTCATTCAACTACTAATTCAAGACATGTTCTTCACAAGCAGATTAATATTTCATTAAAAATTCAAACCAAATTAAATTTGCCAACAGTTTGAACATAACGCTGGACAGAATAAACTAGGTTAAAACAGATTTTAGAAACTCATAGCGACAGCTACTAGCTAAGACAAAAATCACTTACCTTAACTTTAATCAACATATTGATGGCTGTTTTTAGCTCATAAAACAAAAACAAGATAATATTTTTTAACAACAGTTGTTGTTAAAAATCTAATGCAAATGAACCGGTTAACGCTTCTACAGGGAGGAAAAAAAACTCTCCGACTTCCCGTGTATCCGAAATAAACTTCCGGGTGTTTTGGTAGAACGCGATGGTTCCGCTTTTCGGCGTCTTGTTCTAATAAATCCCTATAAAACTATGCCAAAATGATATAACAATTGTGGATGGTTAAAGAACTACTTATTATGCGAATATTGACAAATATATATAAGCTTCGATTATTTAGTAAATACTGCTCATTTTTTTAATTTCCTCGCCAGTGCCAGCTGTTGTAAATTACTGATTAGACCAAGTAGCAGAATTCAGCTGCTTACAGAGAGCATTCGGTTTGCATCACACTAGGTTTGGACTACCAGATCATGAATTACCTGTGGCTGGGATTTTTGTTTTTTGCAATTGCCACAGCACTTGAAATGCCTGAAGACAATAAAAATGGTAATATTTATTATGGCACAAGAAAGGTGCATTATACTTCTCTCAAGAAGTTAACCAACATCTAAAAGAATCAAGCTTTAGCTGGTAGTTGTGTTTTAAAATGTAGTAGTTGATCATTAGCTGGTTGACCAACCACCATGTTTTAAAGGCCAGTAGATGGTTTATTGCTAACTATCTGCTTTAAAACCAGGTTCTAAACACAGATATCAACTTGAGTTTAATTTTTGCAAAGTTGTTCAACTTTTTATGCGTACAATAAGTACTTCCTCTCTCCCTCTTTCTATAGATATCCAAATTACATGTGAGGAGCGTTCTGTATACATTAAGTGGAAAGTGGACAAATCGATGAATGTAAATCCTGCTCGTCTTTTCCTGGGTAGCTGCTTTCCTTCACGGTTCTCAAATGTGTCAAATGAAGGAGCAGAAGCAGACTTTTACTACTCACTTAGTGATTGTGACTTCAGACGAATGGTAAGTTTGATTTCACCAATTGCTGATTCCTGAAAATATGGTGATCTTTTTTTTCTCTCTCTTCCAATTAGGCAACATGGAAATTTTTGGTGTATGAGAACAAGTTAACCTACAGGCCATTACCAAAGCCCTACCCTCCTTCTTTCAGCTATCCAGTTAGATGTGTGTATGACAGGTAACCACAATTAGGTAGTGCAAGTCTTCAACAGGACTCCTGACCCCAAATTATTCCCACTCATGATGTACAATAATTTCAATTCTGTTATCAGGCCGAAGGGTTGGACTCCTGCCTTCCAGAGCTCTTCTGCTGGTGTTATTCAAGGTCATGGAGAACTGGCCTTTCACATGGCGATTCTCAATTGTAAGCAGGCAAATCTTGATCTACTGTTTGTGTTGGTCTTTTTATAACAAAAACTTGCATATCACAATCCCTCCAGACGATTTCAGTGCCCCTGCAGAATCCAATGTCTTTCCACTGGGATCTTTTGTTCCTATTTGGGCTGGTGTTAACCAGCAAGCCCATCAGCCTCTGCTGCTGCTTCTGGAGGAATGTGTAGCCTCCACGACACTTGAAATATACCCAGATACTCTTACATACCCACTCATCACCAATAAAGGGTGTGTACATTTGATTATTTGAAATATCTATTAGTCAGCACATTATTTTCTGCAATTTAGTGGCCTTGTTTCTATAATTGACTTCCCATCATAGGTGTCTCGTGGATGGTAAGAACAGTTTTTCCAGGTTTTTACCAAGGTATCACTCCTCCTCGATCCTTCTTCACCTTCAAGCTTTCAGATTCGCTGTGGGACAAGAGGTGAGGGAGTGCCTTCATGGGAAAACGGCAAGTTATTAAACATCTGAATTTGTTGCTGCCTGTTCTTTTCCCGCAGGTCTACATCCATTGCAAATTAATTGCATGGGACCCTGACAACCTCAATGAAGCAAAGAAGGCCTGCAATTATAATAAAGCCACAGGAGAGTAAGTGTAAACTTGATTTGTACTTAAACTCCTTCATTATTATTTCATTTAAGTTACAAATATCCTATAATGCTGCTTCATCAACAGGTGGGAGCTTTTGGACGACCCATTCCAGAGTTCTCTTTGTCAGTGCTGTGATTCAACATGTCAAGGCCGTGCAAAGAGAGACACAGATTCCGGTAAATCAAAAGCATAATTCCAATTAACTTAAGTTAAATATGGCAAAGACAGGAATATGGGTTCCTGGTGATTATAGGTGATTAATCACAAATTTTTCATTTTGGGGTTGAGTAACCCTTTAAGTTAACATGCAATGTTTCTGGATTACAGAACCTCAAGGACTGGTACTAAAGTCTGTTCTGGGACCTTTGACAATTACAGAAGATTTACCGTGATGTTACTCCGAGCGATCCTTCATCTTTTGTAATTATGTTCTTAGAATTGTTTAGTGTTGTCTTATGATAGTATTGTGTTATACATATTGCAGTGGTTTGTTTTTTCTCATTGGTAGGATGAGTGGCTGTCTAGTGATGCCATGGATAACCGTGACAGGTCAATGAAGTTTAATCTGTAGATGATATTCTTGTAAAAATTGACCATGGTGTACAGTGGAATAATTGTTTGCCCATTTTTCCTTTAGATGCAGGATTCCTGATCAGAGGCTATCATTAGGACTGACCCAAGATTTTTTTTGACTGCTTTATTTTTTTATACATGTTGTCCATTAAAAGATTGTGAAACTTCCTTTTCTATCAATTATTTGAAACGCTCTTGCTGTGATTTCTTTGACTTCCTCCTAAATGACAAGTGTCAACTCTGTTTTGGATGGCTCATACATTGCTTCAATCGTTTCCTCAGATATATCATTAAACTGATTACTCCCAACTAAGGGAGCAGGTCATGGCATGCATTGTGGAAAGCTTTAAGAGTACATTACAGATTCTTGAGAAGCATGGAAATATCTGATTTGTAAAAAGAAAATGTAGTATTTGTATTAACCTGCTGTAATGTTGCCTGGGAGTGATTACTTTAGGAAGCAATAGTGATGATAAAGAGTTGTTTTTGCAAATGTTGCCAGAACTGTCCTACTGCAAGGGGGTTGATTCTCATTAAATTTCCATGGTTCAAAAATCCTATACCTGGAATTCAAATAGATTCACAGCCTAGCAATATACAGATGCATCTAAAAAAAATTAGAATATCGTGAAAAAAACTTATGTCAAAGAGTGAAACTTTCATATATTCACTCTTTGAATATATGAAAGTTTCACTCTTTGACATAAGTGTGAAACTTTCATATATTTTAGATTCATTACATGTCAAATAAAACATTTCAAAAGTCTTTTTCCTTTAATTTTGATGATTAGACCTTGAAAGCTTGTGAAAGTCAAAAATCCAGTCTCAAAATATTAGAATATTTACATCTGAGTTTCAATAAATGACCATCCCTACAGTATAAATTCCAGGTATCTCTTGTTCTTTGAAACCACAATAATGAGAAAGACAGCTGACTTGGCAATCACTGACACCCTCCACAAAGAAAGTCATAGAGAGTCATTACTGAAAAGACTGGCTGTT
>SCHK01089865.1:0-18619 GCA_004124795.1 Poropuntius huangchuchieni
CAGGCATCAAATTTAAAATGAGCTCATTTAGTGGATAAAAGAGTAAAATTAATCCGTTTAAACATTTATGTTCTCTATGTTCTATTGTGAATAAAATATTGGCTCGTCTGATTTGAAAGTCTTTTAGTTTTCATTTTATTCAAATTTAAAAAATGTCCCAACATTTCCAGAATTCGGGTTGAAAAATATAGTGTAACTATCCAATCAAGGAGGAAAGGAAGGAAAGGACGTGACGTGGCCAAGTATGGTGTCCCATACTTGGAATTTGTGTTCTGCATTTAACCCATCCACGTGCACACACACAGCAGTGAGTAGTGAACAAACACGCACACACACACACACCGTGAACAGACACCTGGAGCAGTGGGCAGCCAACGCTGCGGCGCCCGGGGAGCGGTTGGGGGGTCGGTGCCTTGCTCAAGTGTCTCACCTCAGTCGTCGTATAGAAGGTGGAGAGAGTCCTGGTTATTCACTCCCCCCACCTACAATCCCTGCTGGACCTTTGGGTTACAAGTCTGACTCTCCATCATGACCATTAGGCCATGACTGCCCCTCAATAGGGGGAAGAAAGCATGTAATCGCTTGAAAAAATTCTTACATACATGAACGTACATGCTTATTTATATATTGCGTCTTAAAAAGGATTCAGTGGAGAAGCCTGAATATTTGGCTAAAAATCTCTTCTGACATTTACGTCAGCTTAGTTACTTGCACTTTCTGTGCCAAAAATGTATCAATCTTAACTTCTTTATTAAACTGTTGCATAAAAGCAATATCACACACAATTGGGCGGCACAGCATGTTGCTTTTGTGTTTAGGACTTATTTTTTATACCTGACAATCAGATGTCTGTGTAATCAGAGCTAATCTTTCAACGAAAGGAGTGTGATGTCTGTTAGGCCTACAGTTTCATTAAATGACCTGAGGTGCCACTTCAATTTAAAAGCGCATGACATTTGTTGTGATTAGAATGTTCATTGTACATTCCAGAGTCTGTGTATGTAGCGCACAGTATAGACATTTTTCACAGTATATGGCAATTTCCTGCCTCTATGTGATCTTCGGGACATTTACATGCCCATCTGGAGTTCATTTACATACTAATAATTAATATATAATTTTAAGACATTCACAGACTTTAACAAAAGACACTACGCTGTGGCAGTTCAGGGTATAAACACTTTTGCAAGTTAGACATTTTAATGCAAAAAGAATGTTAGATATATAATTTCTCCTAATTTTCCAATCCATAGCGGAAAATGCCATACAAAATGAAAGAAAGCAACTACAAAACTGAGAATAATGAATGTATGGAAACAGAACTGCTGTATGTGAATTTAATACCCATAAATTGTAAGAAATCCTAATTAGGGTGCTGGTTAGTGTATGGTTTTGCGGCCACAGGAAGTCATAAGCCATTCTTCCTATGACTGAATAAATCTCTCAGCAGCAGAACAAACACACAGGAATAAGTCAAACATATTAATACTCAAACCTTATGACCAAGATGTGTTTATAATTAAATGAAATGACCACTTTACCCATGTACTATTGGCCATTTTGACTGGCTACAATAACATACTCTCTCTACTGATTCACAGTGAAAGCCTGTAGTGCAGATCATGTTACACATGCAGATCTAATAAATATTAAGGCATGACCAAATCTTCCGTTTCAAGTCACTATGTGAAAAGAATTAACATCAAGTCAGAAGACGGCTTCGTGATAAATGAACATAAACACAGAAGTTCCTTTTTGGTATCCATTCGTATTTAACTAGAAAACATAAATCGAGTCAAAGATTAAAACACGGTGAAATAAAATGGATCATCTCATGTGTTATTCAGACAAAAGTCATCATAGATTACATTATTTAAACATGCTTAATGTATCTCAACTCATGAGAGCTGGAGCTAAACAGCGTTTCATAGACTACTGTGGGAATTATGATTCAGAACAGCTACTGAAGATGTATTTACAAAATATTTCAAACTCTTCAAGAAGGTAGAATCATGCGAAGCAATATTTCTAAGGCCAAATATTATAAAAATAACATGGGAATACGAATTTAAATAAAAAGCTGGAGATTAAAATGAGAGCAGCAGAGAATATGTTAAGCAGATGAAATGTAGTACAGGTACAAAGGACATTTGATAACATCCATGTTGAATGAGTTCATCACACTGATCAGATCCTGCCGTTTCTCGGCCCCTCCCCTCCTAGAATCCTATTGGCCGACACACATCAGGTCAAAGGCGGTGCTCCCACTGAGGGGGAAGCGTGTCAACTCTGCCGTCTTGCTGGGGGTGGGGGAGAGCATTATATCTGGCATATTTCAACATGCTCAGGGTGTAATCTTCAAAAGGACTTATGTTGCATAATAATGGTTTACATTGGCTACAGGTAATGTAGCACTGTGATACATTAATCGAGAATAACATGACAGAATCTTGGGACAGAATAAGACAACACTGAGTGACAGAGAGTGTGCAAACTGCAAAGGTCCCTTTGACCAGCTCTAAGGGAGCAGACCATTCCCCCTCAGAGGAAGCTCTCATTCAGAAGGAAGAAAACGGTGCTTTCAATCTCAGTTTGTGGTTCATGGGTCGAGGTGAGGATGTTAAACCAGGGAGCAGTAACCCCCACAGGCACCCTGACGGTGCTGTTCATGATCGGACAGCTGGACGCCGTGGTTCTGGATGCTGCTCTCCCAGAGCCCCGGCGTCTGCAGGATCTTTTCAACCAGTTCTTCAAAGGCACACTGAACTCCATCCCGCGTCTTTGCGCTAGCCTCTGATAACACCACCACATGGGTTAAGAACGGACAGGAGAGGGAAAAACACAGTAAGGAGACTTGTAAAGTAAAAAATGTGTTTAAAAGCTGTGTCTGTTTGTCTTTGTTGTAAACTCAGCACACTGCAAGTTTTTGTAAAGAATGTGTGATCTTTTGACACTCAAGGTCAAACAGGTGTTTGGGGGGGGAGGTTACTAACATAAAAAAAAATCTGAATTATATCAGAAATAAGCAATCACAGAGTAGGGCAATGGCAGAAAAAGACATTGTTCTGATGTTCCATCAACAAATGTATTGCCATCATAAAAGCATATGTTAAAAACAAATTCACTTTTTATAACTGAAAACCATTCTGACATCTGTAACTTTGTTTCAAAGAGCCAGGAAAATATAAAGAAAATCCTGGCAAGACAGGAATTGTCTGGACAAAGGCAGACCATCATGCTCATTCACATCCTCTGATGGCTAACAGGACACTTTACTGCCAAAAATACAAATTAGCTTAAGATCCAGGTAAGACTATCCAAAACATCCAAACTAGCTGAAAACAAAATGAATGATAATAAAGAGGAAACATACCAATAAAAAGCATCGAGTGTTTTCGTGCAAACTTCAAGCCTTCGTTCCGGTCTACTTCACGGTTGTCCTGAAACAGATAGGTCTTTCTAATTATAATGCTGAGTCACCCCAAGACAAAGCAACTAAAAAAGTTAGTTCTAGGAAACTCCCAATGTCAGCACGCATAACTTCAACACTTGTCTTTAAGGTCACATTCCATTACTTTTTTGGCAACTTTCCTTACCAAAAATACAGGAGCTCATGTTTAAATAATTTGTAAACAACTGTTTCTAAATTGTTTCCATCTTTTTCAATAAACCAGAGAGAACTGTGTTTTTTTAGGAGAGTAAACATTTTAATTCACTTTTTTCTGAATAAGTTTAAGAACTGTAAATTGAGTTTAGTTGTATTCCTTTAAAAAAAAAAAACTAAAAAAAAAAACTCATGAAGTACCAACCCTCTGCCAAATAAACACTGGCACACAGTATTAGGTATTCTAGCATGTCTGGATAGAATGACTGACAAATCAGCATCCAGAGCTGGAAGTGTCCTTACAATAATTATGAAAAATCTGTAAAGAAGATTTGTTTGGCTTTGAAGTAGAAGACTTTAAAGCCAAACTGAACATTTAACTGAAGCCAAAGACGTAGTTTTGCTTTTGACATTGGTAGGGACATAACAGCACAGCACCTTAAGTTCTGCCCATGTATTAAATGTGCGTCCTCGACAGTGTGTAGTTTTGTCACATATTTTGGCTACTTTAACTTATTTAATATCAATGGTATAACATAGCCTACTTCACATGTGTCCCAAATAACAAAAACATACTTAATCAAGATTATTGCTAAGGACAATTTGGTAGTCGTTGGATATTGGTAGGAACATGTCCCTAGTGTCCCCATCTAATTCTAAACCTTTAATCATTACTTTAAGATTCACGTTTTCTGAAATTGAGGCTAGACTTGAAATTCTAGACTGAACATTGGTCCTTTATGGAAGAATATTTCAGGACAATTTTCAAAAGGAATTGCAAATTGTATTTTCAGTTGCGTTTTCCATATGTGGACGCATAAATTGTGACATAATCCAAACACATTTGCAAATCATGCTTTCGCAAACGCACAGCGACTGCCAAGTTTCTGAAAATTATTTGCCTAGAATTCAAAAACAAACAAAAATTCCACCATCTTTCATTTAAAATTGAATAGCACCTTACCTTCCATAAATTTGTCTGAATTAACCAAAGAGACATCACAGCTAATGTTTAAATTTCAGATATACAGAGTAAGATTTGGGATCAAGGCAACTTTCCTCTGGGTAGGACTATCCATCATTTTGTCTACTTAAAGGGACATTTCATATGAAAGTAAAAATTAGACAATTTCCAAAATACCATTTCTGTCCTCTACAAAAGAAAGCCATTAATAAGGGTGAGTATGTCCATTTTTGGGTAAACTATCCCTTCAAGACACTGTTAATCTTAAACAATCTTCACAGCTGTACACCAAAACATTGCATCAAGCAGCTTTACATTCAGAATAACATTAATCAAACAAACCTTGTCGATTTTGTTCCCAACTAGCATTTTAACCAGGTCGTTGCGTGTACAGTACGTCTCCAACTCATTAAGCCAGTTCTCGAGCTTTGTGAACGTGTCCCGCTTAGTAACATCATACACTAAAAGAAGACAAAATGATAACAATTTAAATTTTACATTCAACAACTAGTACTGAATTTGTAATAACATTTGGCCAACTGTATATTATTCTACATATTACATGACTAACTATTAAATTAATAAATAGATACACCTCAGAATGATCTGAGAGACATGAAACTTGTACAGCTATGTAGCTGTGTCTGGGNCATTATTCTGCATATTACATGACTAATTATTAAATTAATAAATAGATACACCTCAGAATGATCCGAGAGACATGAAACTTGTACAGCTATGTAGCTGTGTCTGGGACAATCATAAAACGTATTGGTTATTATACATTATACAAATCATCTGCCTGCAGAACTCCTGACTGACCAATCAGAATCAAATATTCCAAAGAACTGTGTAATAATGAAATCAAATNTGTATTGGTTATTATACATTATACAAAGCATCTGCCTGCAGAACTCCTGACTGACCAATCAAAATCAAATATTCCAAAGAACTGTGTAATAATGAAATCAAATATGCAAAAACACTAACCCAAAATGACACCCTGGGCTCCTCTATAGTAGCTTGGTGTTAGAGTTCTGAACCTCTCCTGACCGGCCGTGTCCTAAAACAGAAGTTCATGAGGATTTCAGCAGCTTTCTAAACAGACTACGTCGCTTAATTCTATAAAGCGCGATAGTGACATCTAGTGGAACAAGACAATTGTAAGAGTAGTGAACATGATAATCCGAAAATAATTCAGGCATTTAAACCACTACATCCCTGTATTGAGTGTTGTTGAGCATTTATAAAAGATTTAGCACTTACCCATATGGCCAGCTTTGCTCTGTTGCCATCTATTGCAATAGTTTTCACTTTAAAGTCCACACCTAAATATGAAAATGAAAATAAAAAAATACAGAAATGGAGCATACTTTAAAATACACAAGGATTAAAGTATATTTGTTAAGGAGGTAAAACAAAATATTTTAAATACAAGACTTCACTGCCCAGTAAGATTTAGTTTAGATAAGCTCATTAGTTTTGAGCATAAACTGATTACAGGCCTGTTAACAATGTCTGGTTAATTACTATTCACAAATACATGACTCACCAATGGTCGCAGCTAATTCTGGGTCGAATGTGTCATCTGTGAAGCGCAGGAGTAAACTGGGGACATAACGGAGAAATATAAGAAATTCAGCATTAAAAGGATAAATAATTGGTATAATTAACTCATATTATCACTTTCTTATATAATTACACTTTCTTTTCTGTAAACAGGACAACATTAATTTATGAAGAACACTTTCACTTACCTGAGTGGATGAGAAAGGGCTTTGAAAAATTACTTTGACACTAATTTAGCTAAATCACTTAAATCACATAAAGTACATATTTAAATTGGTGCTTATATTAAGTATATGACTCCTCTATAAACTCTAAGGCCTGTATAGTTAGTGGTACGTTAAATGCCACACCACACAATGAGCAGATAGCATGACTGCTACAAAAACAGCTGCCAGCTAACACTGCTGCTACCCTTATTAAATATTTAAAGGTATGCGACAACAGTAACAGTATACAAAGTATTCATTACCAGACTATTTAAAAGAAAAAAAGTCAAACTAAATATATGTCCATGGCTTCACAATTATGAAGCTAGCAATCGACAGTGCTTAGAAGTCAACTCCTCTGACGGCTAAAAATACCACGAGGAGGAACAATACAGCGCATTTCCTTTTGCTCTTGAGGCCAAAACAACATTTAAAAGTTGAGTTTAATGGCTAAATAGAGCTGGCAAAGTCTGGGCACAGGCGATAGTTAACATTAGTTTAGCGGAGCTTGTTGCTCGTTCAGACGAGGCTAACGCTATTTAACAACTCATCCTACTGTACGAGAAAGCCTTAAACGGAAGAAAAACAATAGCGGATTCGGACCTCACCTTGATTTACCGACACCACTCTCACCGATAATTAAAATCTTCAAAGTCGTTAACACGTCGTCGTCCATGTTCTGGCTGTTTACACTAAAGCTGGTTAAACTCGGCGTTCACTGCTGCGCTGGAACTTCCGACTGGAGCGTGACGTCACGGGTGTCATGTTAGATGTTGCGTAAGAAATCCAAGCCATACTGTTGAAAGAAATTTTGACTGAGGGCACTGGGGCTACGTTTAATGATTTCATAAATGGTGTTCATAAACAGATAAGAAGTGGAATAAGTATTCATGATGAGGAATTGACTGACAAAATAAAGTCAAACTCTTATATCTAAACATTTGGTCACACTGACTCATATATGCATGCTTGATACCAAGAAAGTATTGAGTAACCCAGAAGGTGAGATAAATGTCTGTTAAAATAGCTTGTGGTGTTCAATGGATTTTACTGCTGTTACCGATTGTTAAGCTGACGAAACGTCTTTCCAAAAACACTCAGTAGACAAAAACTCCATAAAACAGTTTTGAAAGTTGTGATTTGCTGAAAAATTCATGGGCTAGGGCTTTATTGTATAGAGTAGGCTACGTGCTTTTGCAAAGATTGTAAGTCTATCCTTCACAGCATTGTTTTCATCCACGTAAAATTCAATACGTTGTCTAACCACGAGCCTCTCCCACTCTTGACCACAGTTAATGCACACTGTGCACATCCACCACAGCCTGACCTTGAATTCTTCAGTGGAGACACTGCCACTATTAAAACCTCTCAGTACAGCCAGCCTAACTTAACCATCCATTAAGCTTAACAACAAGCAAGCTAGTCTGGCAATGGTGTAACTTGAGCATCATGCAGGGTCAGAAATTACATCAAAATCATCAAATCCTAAATTCAAGATATGAACTATGGTGTATTTGCCTGAGTTTTCATTTTTGTGTTTATAACAGAATAGTTAAGCGATATCGCATGAGATTTTTTTCCCCAAATAACAGCATGACTGTTAGTGTGACAGTTTAATAAACAATGTGTTAATTAACGGATCAGGAAAAGGGATCGGGAAAGGTTCACAAGCCAGAAAATCAGAAAAGTTACATGTATCATAAATTACAGCACTTCTGTTAAAACTTGCTTTTTACTTGGGCTAAGTTTACTATGACAACAAAGTTTTAACACTGGATATAACCGTACACAGAAAAGGCCATTTTGTCACACTAAAATCATCTTAACAAAGCAAGCATAGTGTTAATGCCTCGTGGCTATACTTTCTTATTTTTAACTCTGCTTATTTTTAGCCTTACAGATTGGTCCCATTTACCGCAGTCATAACTGCCTCACCGTCAAGCAGCAAATGCATCAACTAAAGTTTGTCCATTATCATGCTTTGTATGCTCAGTAATTCATACTTCACACCATTTCATTCATAAATGAGTTTATTGACAACAAACTCTCATGACAACAAATATTTAGTCCAGTGCAAAGTGCAAATTCCATTGGAATTGGAATACACAGAGAACAGTGATCCCAAGTAAAGGATTAATGCTTCATTTAATATCAAACTAAATTTATGGAAAGTGGAAGTGAAGGAAGGTTGCAGAAAGTAGCTTTGTACTTTGTTGTGATGGAACCACCGTACTGGAACCACTCGTTAGATGATGTGGGGGATATGGGAGGTCATTTGGTTTGGAGGACAGGTGAATGGACAGTTGAAGAGACATCAGTCTTTGTGAGAAGAGAGAATGAGAACAGATCACTGAACCAGTGGCTGGTTGTAGGGAGTAAAGAACTCATTGCTGATGGTCGCCAGCTTATTAGCGAAAGTGATGCCAAAGCAATTGGCTGTCAGAGAGGTGGGAGGAGGAACCCGGAGCTGGGAAGACAGTAATAACTACTGCTCTTGACATGACATTATTTTAGTAGTGTTCAGATGCACAAATTTTAACTTCTACACTTACTTGTTAAAAATTTCAGGAGCTCACCATTTCTCCAGTGTAACGGTTCCATACTGAGTCCAGAACACAACTATTCAGCACAAATCCTGCAGCATCATCAGTGGTGACTATGTCAAGGTGATGTAGGACGAACAAGGTGCATTATCTTAATAAGTACTTTTTTAAAAATTTATACTAAAGTCTACTTCTTTTTCACAAGGGTATGTTATTTACTGCAGAGCTCAGGTCATGGTGACCAAACTCCATCTTTCTTTCTCTCTGAGGGCTGGATTATGGACATTTGACCTTTAAGTGCCCTGGACCTTTAATCTGGACACAATACATACTGTGGATCTTTATGTGTCTAGTGTAATGTTGAGGTACAGGAATGAGTAAGCATAGGACACTCTTGGGTTACCAGTTCCAGTTTTTGTACTGCTCAGTGTCTGTGACTTATTCCACTGCCATATCAGCAAGGAGGCAAAATACGGCTGCTGCTTCTTCATCAGAGAGATCTTTTACTTTTAATCTACAAACCTTTTCCTGATAAACAAAGACAAAAATAACAGAATCTATAAATGTATTAATTTGTATGTATACACTGCATGCCCAAACTATTTATTTATTTATTTTATTTTATTTTTATTTTATTTTTTACCATTATTTATATAGTGATTTTTACAATGCAAATTTTGTCAAAGCAGCTTTACGGTATTAAATGGGGAAATAGTGTGTCTTTCTCCCCTGGCCAGACAAAACCAGCAATTTAAATCTAGGCTGCAGCAGAGACAGATTGTGCAGAGGACTCATCTGGTTTCCTGCAGTCTTATCCCAATGGCCGTCTAGGAGACAAGGTCTTTGGAGTGGATCAGTCTCTGGGGCACATTTAGATGTCCTGGTCTCCGCTGACATTTCAGGGCAGTCGTGGTCGTCTCTAGGTGCTGATCCACTGTCTGGTCTGGATACGGACTGGATCTGGGTGGCTGCAGTGACCATCTGATCTGGATACGGACTGGATCCGGGTGGCTACGGTGACCTCGGAATAAAAATGAAACAGACTAATATTAGCAAGATGCCATTCTTCTAACGATGTAGCATGTACATAGGATGTTATGGGAAGTGTTCCTGTTTCCGGTTGAGCTAATTAATGCAGCCTAACAATCCTTTAATGAATTTGATTTATAGAAATGTGATAGTGTACGCCATGTGTAAGCCAGGTTAAAGAGATGGGTCTTTAACCTAGACTTAAACTGACAGAGTGTGTCTGTCTCCCAAACAGTGTTAGATAGATTGTTCCAGAGTTGAGTACAAAGTTTAATGGGGAGCCAGTGCAGTGTTTATTATTTAAACACCCAGTTGAACTGATTTTACATTTGGCCACATCTATCATTAAAAATATGCTTTATTAGGTCCTAAAAGATGTCCATTTGTTGTGAGGTTTGTAATTACCAACACAACGGAAACTTTTTTTTTAAAGAATGCCATTTCTCAAGATCCCTCTTCAATTTCTCTCAGAGTATCTCAGAATCTCAGAGCCAGTTTTCTAAATAGTTTCCCATTGTTTGCGACTTCAGAGGTCTATTGTTTCACTGGGAGCTAATTGCTCCACATTTACAGGAGGTATCTGGATCACTGCTTCAGAAAATGGCTTCCTTTCAGAAGAAGCTCAACCTTTTGATTATAGGTTTGAGGAGCAATTCTAATGAAAATAGTTACCAAGATAACAAAAGACAAAGTCTAAAGAGATCCTTTGTGCCAGGACATGTACATTGTAAGAGCTGTGGAAAGATATGACCTGCTTTTTTATATTCTTTGTGTCTTTTCAAAATCACTTTCAAATTTCCATAAATGAGCATTTTAACACCAGAAATGTAAGTCATTCCCCTCACGTAGCCTACCAAGTCCATCATTATGTTAAATATGGGTTTTTATTCCAGTTAATATTTCCCACCATAGGTTAATTAGTCAGTGACAATTTCTGTCATCATTTTAAGATGATATTAGAATTATTTGAGTACATAAAAAGGCATGAATAATATTCCAGGTGTTTGAAACTTGTGCCTCTTCATGTAATCCCAAATGGGAATTTATGCTGTCATATGGGTTGTACAAATTATAGACTATAACAATTCCACGGAATTACTGCAATTAATGCTGAATGAACTATATGGAAACAACATATATAACATCATAAAGTATTTATTTACATTTTGGGGAAATACCTAACATACAAGCACAATTATGCATGTTCCACCCCAAAAGGAGAGGGCATGCAAATACACTTACAATACTTACAGTAACAAAATGAGGTGTTCGTACATATTCAAATGAGGCATAGGCATATATAATCCTCACATCTCCTCGCAGCCAGGTGTACAGATCAGCGCACATCTCTACAGTAGTCATGGTGTCCTGCATCACAGACTGCATTGAAAAGCCAATCCGGCTTTGCTTTGAAAGTGTGGGAAAGTTCGTAGGGCTTCACCCCTGGTGGTTTGTCACTTTACCTCTAGCGGTGTCCGCAGGTCTCGGAGGAGGATTTTACTTTTTAAATGACCTGATATCCAACGACATAGTGGAGCAGTTTACACCGAAAAACGGCCGCGCTAAAGTGGAAAGGCAATTCTTTCAAGAAACTTTTCCACAAATTGACTCAAACTTTTCAATTATACGTTTGAACACTGACGGAGTTTTTGGATCTTTGATATTCTCCTGTCAGACAAACATACTCAGTGTCGCCGCATTAGAGGAGATCCTTCGCATAGATGGAGAAGTTAGAAGAATCACCGCAACTCATGATGCACAGCAGTTTGTGTTTTCGGATATTTGCGCAACTGTGAACGGAACGTGCAACTCTAACGTAATGCTTGATGTTCTAGATTACAATGCCAGCAACATTGATTTTGTCAACTTGACGTTTCCTGAGTACTGTCATTCCGAGTTCAACTGTGTCCACATGGGAAATATCATTGGTAAGGTGGAGGTGGATCACAATGGAGTTGTTCGAAGTGCCAAAGCAATGAGACTTTTCTATTATCTGCAAGAGAGCAATCATACACTGGAAGATGCCTGGCTTCAGGAATTTGTAGACTTGCTTTCTAATGTAACGACTTCTGAAACTGAAGTAAGTAGGCCTGTCTTTGTAGTCACTACTGAATCTGTGTATGGCCATTGTGTTAAAAATTTAGTTTTGATCATAAATTCCATATAAACCCAGTAAAATTCAAGAACTATTAAGAATGCTACATGGAAGATTAATTTGGTTATCTCTAAAATGATATGAGCTCAGTCACAATGACATTTTAACTCTGTTTTCTAAATTATGGAACACATTAATGTTGCATAATATTTTTGCAGGTCACATAAGAGTGCTTAACATTTAGCTTATTCAGTGAAATTTTCAAAAAGTAGACACTTCAGCCACACTTAAGATATTGCATCATATACCATCAAATGCCATTTGCAAACATTTTATTAAATGTTTATAATAAATGCCAAATGGTTTGAGCATACATTAACTTTATATTTAGGGGGAGATTCTGTAGAAATCTCATACTGTGATTCTATGTGACTAAACGATAATTCTTTTTCTCAGGTGTCTTATTTCACATCCATGTCAAGACAACAGGAGTTTGAGAAGAGTACCCAATCTGTCACTGAACTTTTTGCTATTACTTATTTTCTTGCCATCTCATTTTCAATAATATCTTGCCTAAGGTCTGTGTAATACAGATTATGAACTGAAAACATTTAGATTTCATATCTGATATTAATTGTAAATAGTTATACATTATTTAATTTTGCAGGTTTGACAACGTGAGGAATAAAGCATGGGTGGCTTCTCTTGGAGTTTTCTCCACTGCACAAGCAGTGCTGTCCAGCTTTGGGTTGCTGTTACTCATAAAGGTGCCATTTGTTATTACTGTGGCATCTTCTCCATTCCTTATTCTTGGTAAGATACTGTATCTTAGATAATGTTTATTATCTTTACTGTTTTTAACTTATTCAACCGTACAATTGGTACAAGATATGCAAATCTGATTCCCATGTTATGGGTATTAATTAAAATTAATTGACCCCAAGCACTGTAGGTCGCATTGAATAAACGGGTCAAAATGCATAAATGTAAATGTGCAAAGAGCACTACATTTCACATTCTCCACAACTGACAAATTTTCATTTCAAGATGTGAAACTGTTTTTTTTAGGAATCGGTATTGATGACATGTTTATCATGATCTCCAGCTGGCAACGGACCAACATTCAAGACACGGTGCCAAAACGCATGGCAGATACCTACAGAGAGGCAGCCGTTTCTATTACTATCACCACCATGACTGACGTGCTAGCCTTTTACCTCAGCTACGGCAATCCCTTCGGCTCTGTTCAGTCTTTCTGTCTGTATGCAGGCACTGCTGTCTTGTTCTGCTACTTCTATAACATCACTTTCTTTGGAGCTTGTTTGGCTCTGAATGGCAGAAGAGAGGGGGCGAACAGACACTGGTTAACTTGCATGAAGGTCCCAGAAGAGGTCCCACCAGGACGGTCTAAAGTGTATACTCTCTGTTGTGTTGGAGGATCTTACGACCATAACACAGGCACTGAAGAAGAGCACACAATGACACTGTTCTTCAGGAAGTATTATGGACCATTTTTGACAACAGTTTGGAGTAAAGTTTTAGTAATTGTGATATACTTAACATACATTGCTGTTAGTGTTTATGGTTGCCTGCAACTTAAGGAAGGCATTGATCTCAAGAACCTAGCACTTGATAAATCATACATCATCCAATACTATGAAGCTGAAAAGACATACTTTGATTATTATGGTGCAAATGTAATGTTAGCTATCAACGGCACATTTCCATATTGGGAGGTGAGCAAACGGCATCAACTTGAGTCATGTATTGTACAGTTTCAGGAATTGAGTTTTGTCAAGAACTTGACAACATCTTGGCTTCATTCCTTCGAAAAGTACGCAGAGGAACACAGTAAAAACATCAGCTCAGAAGGTCAATTTAAAAGACATCTTTATGAGTTCCTGGACCACCAACCAATGCTCAAACAGGATGTCAATATAACCAATAACGACATAACTGCTTCACGTCTCTTTCTTCAGACAGTTATTCAGAATTCATCTGAGAAGAGCATATTGAACTCACTACGAAAGACAGCAGAGAGCTGCCAATGTACACTGTTGGTCTACCATCCAGCGTTTGTGTACCATGATCAATATACAGTAATAGGGCATATCACTCTTCAAACCGTCATTGTGGCAACCCTAGTAATGCTGGTCATCTCCCTTGTGCTGATTCCAAATCCTCTTTGTGCTTTGTGGGTTGCCTTTGCCATCGCTTCAGTCATTTTGGGAGTCACTGGTTTTATGGCACTGTTAAACGTAAGTCTTGATTCAATCTCCATGATAAACCTGGTCATTAGCATCGGCTTTTCTGTGGACTTCTCTGCTCATATCTCCTACACGTTTGTGTCCAGTACCAAACCAGATGTGAATGGAAGAGTTGTGGAGGCAATGACACACCTGGGCTACCCCATATTTCAAGGGGCTCTGTCTACAATTGTGGGTGTAGTTGTGCTTTCAGCTTCCAGCAGCTACATATTCAGAACGTTTTTCACCATTGTGTTCCTAGTCATTAGTTTTGGGCTGCTTCACGGCATTGCTTTTATTCCAGTATTTCTAACTTTCTTTGGATTTTGCCACAAATTATGGCAGCACTGAATTCGAAAATCCAACTTCTGCTTTTTCTTCATTATGTCCCGTCCCTTTTTCAATATACTTGTAAAATTGACATTTTATTAAATAAAAAGTAAGAAAAAAAGACAATTTCTTGTATTTACCTTTAAAGCACTTAGAAGCATGTTCAAAGTAAAGTGAAGAGCAGATTTTCAATAGTGTTGTTTTAAATGTTTTCAACATATACAGTATTATCCCAGAAATGAGCAAAATGTAATGTAGTTGTAAATCGAGTAACTGTAATATGATTACAGTAACATGTAGACTGTCAATTTGATAAGTCAACATTTTTATAAAACCAGAGTTATTTCTGTTTATCATATTTGATGTGATTATATATGTGCTTTTGTCAGCGTTAATATGTGAATAAATCATATGTTAATTAAACTTCTAATTTAAAGTGGATTTCTTTTAGAATCTATTTATGAAAATGTTGAGTGAATGTACTTTAAAACGGAGGGACAGGAACCTTGGATTTCATAAAAAATATCTTCATTTGTGTTTCAAAGATGAATGAAAGTCTTGAAATGTGAGAAGTGTTAAGTATTTGATGTGTAGCTCCCATCAAAAATGAAAATGGTGTAATTTTAACTCTGTGGCTTCTAGAGGAAAGCTAATTACTTTTCAAAGCAAAGAGAATTAACTGAGTGAAAATCCTCACTTATTAGTTAGCAACCATCTCTAGAACACTAACTTTTGTAATACTTATGTTTGCTTCATAAAATGAAGCATTTAGACTTCTTTGGTTGTGTAATGGTAATGTTCTTGCAATGCAGAAGTTATCACAGTACATGAAAATAACAATTATGCAGAGTTAACTTTTCCTTTATTCAGTTCAGCTCCCATTCATTATTTAATGTGCAACAGCTTCAAAAGAAAAATAATTTTGAATGACAAACCAAGCAGAACTCAGACTAAAATCAACCTACTACACTTATATACAATGTCCTTGTTTGCAACTTTATTAATTATAAATATACACTGTATATACACACAACTAAAACGAGCTTGGGTAAAAGGCAAACATACATGAAGGAGATGTAGAGCTACTGTACATGAATAAATAATATGTAGAATAAAGCTGAATTAACCGAGTGTAATAACCACTGGAACCCGAGAAATGCAGATCTAATATCAAATTGAACTGAATATCACATTTTAGTCTCCCTTTTGTTTTATGATTGCCATGTTTGATCAAACTGATACAAGAGACTAAGTATTTAAACCTATAACATGGAACATGTAATCTTTCAGATGATGTAATGGTATAAAAACAGTCTTGTGAAAGATGCTGAAATAGAGCTCAAACTACACAAGTTTATTGATCACTGGGCCACTTGGAATTTCTTGTCAGAAAGTTTATCTAATAGCATACTAGGGTTCTGATGTATTAACTTACTATGACTATTAAGGTATTTTGAAGCAGCATTGTTCACAAGCAGACAATATGATATGCATCACACAAATTATATAAATGTCCCAGTACCAAAGTGCTTTGAAACATTCCACACTCCCTCAGAGAAAAAATACATTCCCTTCCATTTCTCAAAGGCCACCATGCAACATATGCTCAGCCTGGCTCAGACAATTCTGTCAGAAACAGTGAACAGCAATTTGTTTCTAACTTTATAGTAAACTGGACTATTGCTTACAGCTTAATGATTTATTCAAAATCAGCATCTGCTCCACTACAAATAAGGCAGCACCTACAGTCAATGGGACAGAAAAAACACTGAAATATATACTAAATGAGTTAAATTCTCACATTAACAGTTTCTTTGGAAGAAAATCCCCAGCATATAAAACAGAATTTTTTTTTAGAGATCTGGCTCCGGAAAAAAAACAAAAACAAAACAAATCTTTACCAGTGGGAAGTGTTGGCCTACCAAGCTCTTGGTTGCATATGTACATTCATGTATTTAGGGTTCCATTGTCTTTTCCCTGCTGCCCGAAGATCCTAGTGAGCCCTCATCTGCTGCCTAATGTCTTTCCCTCTAAGACCAGCTGGATCTCTTTGGCATCCAATGTCTCATATCGCAGTAAAGCCTCTGCAAGATTCTTGTGTTCCTTAGAACGAGACTTCAGGAGCGTTTTAGCACGCTCGTAGGAATCCTAGGAGAATTGAAACAAATATGTGAGCCAAAAACAGAAAAAAATAGTAACTGGTATTAAGAAATGTTAACAGGAGGCTGTTGAGTGCAAAGTACTGATTTGAGGACCGAATTAAATCAGAACAAAGTTTACCCTCAGAAGTATCCTGACTTCATGTTCAATGGCTGCCTGAGTTTCTGGGCTCTGCTTGGTGAGGTCAGCATATGTCATGACACCCAACTATTAACAAAGAAGAAAAGACACAAAACCAAATAAAGACTTGATAGCTCTGAAAAAAAAAAAAAGATTTTTTTATATTTTTATAAAAAGCTGTTTTTTTAAAACCTAGTGAGCTGCCTTGCTTTCTACTGAATTCTAACTGTCATGGAAACTCAAGCATCAGACGCAAAATGGTCTACTTAATTTCTTTTCATTTTAGTTCAACTGAAAAAACAAGTAAATTATTTAACTTACCATGCAAATAACATGTAATTTATTTCATAACATTTATTTCCTGCTTAATATTTTTCCTTAGACAACAAAGTCTTTATGCGTGGAAATATTCAAGAGTTAATGACATTTGGCATCAATTAATTTGAGTACAACCAACTCTTTCAAAAAAGAAGTAAATAAATAAAATCTCACAATAACATCCATATATAAATAAGCAAATAATCTGCTAAATATGACAAACCTTTTCACTCATGCCAAATCTAGTCACCATCATCTTGGCTATTTTTGTAGCGCTGTCAAAATCACTTGATGCTCCTATGGGAAAACAACAAAACAGATGAACAGAAATAATTGATTAGCATCATTTTGTGGTATTTACTATTTATGCATTGTCTTCTTGCATATTTGCAAAATGTGATGTACAATGAACACACTTACAGCAAGGTCACTCTGTAATATAATAATATAGTCTTTCATCATAAATAATACAAAAACATTTTGAATAACACTGCAACACCAGAGCAAACGGTACTGCAACATACCAGTGGTGATATTCTCACTGCCAAAGATGAGCTCCTCAGCCACTCTGCCGCCCATGCTGACGTCCATCTGGGCCAGAAGCTGAGAACGAGTTTCACTCCAGCGGTCATTCTCTGGGAGCATGGACACCTAGAGAGAGGAGAACAAAAACACTGGCACAGACTGTCTCACACTTGAAAAATAAACATGTAGCTCATATCTCTGAAATATTCTAACCCTGACTTTACAGTTTCAGCCCAACATGAAGAGATGAAACTCTTGTAATCAATTAAAACATACTCACATGACCCAAAGTGGGGCCTCTCGGCATAATAGTGGCTTTATTTATGGGCATGGCATCTTTGGTGTAGTATGCAATAATAGCATGGCCTGACTCATGGTACGCTGTGATCTCTTTATTCCTCTTGTCAATCTCTGCACTTCTGCGTTCCGGTCCTGCAGAAAGGAAAACAAGGAATGCAGCAAAATTTCAGCAACTGAAAATATTCAACCGAAACAGCAAAAAAATTAAATAAAATAAATTACATAGGCATGCCCAAGTGTGCATGTACTGCATCCAATCAGTCATCGCAACATTACTACACACACACACACACACAAACACTGCAGAGGCGCTGGTGCTGATGTAAACGTTGACAACGAAGTTATAACGTATCTGATTTTGAATGTAGTATGACTGTATATTCAAGTAATCACAATGCCTAAATATAAGTTAGCGTGGGAGACTGACTCAACTCTCAAAACATGAACTATTTTGGAGTACATTTGAATTAATTTATCAAAACCGAAACTAAATATCTCGGTTTATACGATCCTGCCTTTTATCTCTTAAANGTGGAGTACATTTGAATTAACTTATCAAAACCGAAACAAAATATCTCGGTTTATACGATCCTGCCTTTTATCTCTTAAA
>SCHK01090116.1:8611-21251 GCA_004124795.1 Poropuntius huangchuchieni
ATTATTATTTTTTTGTCTATATTGACGTGTATTTTTTTTATTTTATTTTTTTTTATTCTCATCTTATTTTATTGTCTGTGTGTTGTTGTCTGGAAGCTTAGCATTAGCACTGAAGCAAATTCCTTGTATGTGCGAGCATACTTGGCAATAAAGCTCTTTCTGATTCTGATGTTTTGTTGCGCTGCTTCTGCAGAATAAAGTCAAACAGTTTTGGAAGTTGGAACAACATGAAGGTGATTAAATGATGAGAGAATTTTCATTTTTAAAATGAGATGAGTGGATGCTTGACCTTGATTAAGGTGAAACTAGAAGTGTGGTTGTTTAGCAACTTTGTATTCTACTTATGTCCTAAACCCAAAATTGTTTCCTTAAACAGACAGCAGATGGCAGCAGTGCTTCTGCGTTTCACATGCTGAACAAAACCCTCTATTTCAGTCATTTAGACTGAGAAGGGCTCATATTGGTTTTTGGGTTTTTTTGTCTAAAGAGGTTTTTAATGCAATTATTCTCAACCATCAGATATTTCTTATATTGGTATTTAGTGCAATTTACTGATGTGAGCTCATGGAGACGATTCAGCATCATTTTGTTGCCATTAGTGGCTTCAGCTTTAGCTAAATCATCTTAAAAGTGTAATGGGTAATTTGATACACATGTATACTGAAATTGTAGTTGTACGTTTAGCGCAGAGCTCTAATAACGATATAATATCTGCCAGAGTGGGGTTTACACCTGCGGAAGATAATGTTTGTTCTCTAGACGATCCTCCAGAACTGAGGGAAAATTGTATCGTTTCAAATAATAGTCCACATGTGCTTAAACAAACTGTTGCTCTAAGAAGTTTGCATAACAATTATGTGATAGCCGGTCCGTCTCAAAAGCACGGAGCAAGAGAGATGGGGAGATTAATAACCGCCAAAAAACTGCCAGCATTCTGCTCAGCCACTGTCTGGCCTGGCACGGCTGTAAAGCTTGTCAAAAACTCATCACGGTGAGGAAGCCGCCTCAGCAGGGATGCTTCGAGCTGCCAGGGCACGGTGGGGGAAGAAAATGGAGCCGCTTGCCCAGCAGCGTGTGATCATAATGAGGAGGAAAATTCCCATTCTTGTATCCAGATTAATGTAACAACAACAATGTGCTTTTGTCCAACTTTTTTTTTCTTCCCCCGCCTGTATTACTCAAAGCCTCCGTTCACTTTTCCATCCATCAGCGGTACTGCGAGCATAGAGTTACTCGGTACAGTTTCTTGAGGAGCGGTTTAATGCATCTCTTGGGTGGGATTTTGCATAGATGTACTTGCATATTGTGCGAGTTCCTGGTTCTTTAGCAAGCCGAGGAAAATCAATTTGGGTTACCAGGCATCCGAGTACCATCTCCAAGCAATGAGCCTCTCTATCTGTGTACATGTGTACATGAGGTCAGTCTCAAGCTGTCTGCCGATGAATGCAGTGTAATGCTGTTTTTAATTATTTCCATGCTATTCAAGTGAAATCATGCTTTCTCATTTCTGAATGCACCAATTGACAAGCACCAGGAGTGTGAATTAGCAGCTACTCAGGGAATACTGCCAGACGTTACAAATGGAGAGTGCTAACTTCATTTAAAGGGTCATGAAATACAATCAGCGACATGTCAAATATTGTCATTGCCTACTTTACAGCGTTGCAGGTGCGAAAGAGGCAAACCGCTGAGGCTGGAAAACGTACTTTGGACTAGATCTGGGTTGTGTCATTTTGTTCTAGATTTATTTATTTATTAATTTCCCAATGGCCAGATTCTCTTGTATTATACAACTCCAGCACGACTTGTAAAGATTTGCTCACCGGGCCTTTGGTCGTACAACAGAAGTAAAAAGCGTGCAGTAAAAACAAGGCAGTTCTTCTCAGCCCAGCTCATAACAATTACAGGCCTTGATATGGACCCATAGCCTTGTTTATGTGCTGTAATGTTGTCCGCGTGCCAAGACAACCTTGAGTGCTGGGAGCCCTGGTGTTTCTGATTGGAGCTACATGTTGACTTTGCTAGTCTGCAGCCTGGCTTAATAGACTACAAGTTTATGTGTGTGTGTGTGTGTGCGTCTGTTTGTGCACCTCCTAATTTGTTTATTTACATAAGCATTCTCCCCACAATCCCTCTGTCATGAAAACCGGAGCTTCATCTCCTCAAAAGGCAAACATATTTTTCTAATGAGGAAGGAGATGCTGTCCAAGCCCATAATGATCTTAAGCTGTGGAAAACCGACTGTATTAAAATGCAATAATTAGATTTAATTTGCTTTTAATTGACTTCTTCCACTACGTTGTCCGTTGTTTTAGTCCGTATCATAACCTTTGACCTCAAGCGGCCTGTGTCTAGCATAACACTTTGCCAGAATTCAAATGAGCGGAATGTGGAGAAACACCTCCTTGTTACGGCCTGAGGAACTGATTCAGCGGGCGTGGAGTTTATCGGCCGCTTTAACTGCATTTCAACCGGATGTTTGTCTTCCTGTGCTTTTCTGTTCAGTGCCAATGTTAAACGAAACATAATTGCGCACAGGACCGTGACAATTGTTGAAATGTATCACGAATTGGCAATCGCTCATCGCCTCGAGTTGGTAATGCTGTCTTTTACAGGTGTCACAGTTTAGAGTAATATAAAGCAGAGCAAGAGACAGAGGAAACTTTCCTTATCTGCCTCTTGCTTCTTTACCATTGAAAATTTCTTTTGCCCTTCGTTCTTTTTTTCTTTCTCTTTCCCTTTGTTTCCTCTCATCAGATTTCACATGCAGCATGGGACCTCTTCACAGACAGATGGTGTCGCTCACATGAACGGTGCCCTGTTCAATATCAGATTCGTTCTGTGTGGATCTTCGGGAGAGGGAGGAACCCTGTGAAAGTGACAGGTCATTTGACGCCCCCCGCTGATCTCATGTCTCATCATGCTTTGATAAGCTTTGTGAATTTCAGAGGCAGGAAGAGAGATGACACACAAAGTGACTTGCTCTGCAGGACTTAAAGGGCTCATTTTTTTTCTTTTGACCCTCTTCAAGAAGAGAAATATGTCACCACAGACAGTTCTTGAAGTACCTTTAATGGCCAAACATAATCCTGGACATTCATTAGTTACAGGACGTTCTTTGAACATTAATAATGCTTGGTTCCCTCGAGAGCATCTTTTTCAAAAGCTACTCGTATTTTGACAGGTTTGCGTGCAGTTAATTTCCGCAGATAGTCATTTCACAAAGATGATACAGTTCTCATTGCTGTTATATTCATCATCTGCCTAAAATACCCCCTCTCTCGTATTCTCTCCCTTTTTCTCCTCATTACGTCCCAAAAATAATCACAAACATGTGATACCCAGACAGACCGTATAAAAGCACCTCACGGCAAAGGCTCTTCTCAGTGTCACAACTGTCTTTGCTTATCTTGTGCTTTCAGCTCAAGCTTTGACAGCTCCAGCTTGTTCTCCCACTTACTTTCCCCCTGGTTTCTTCAGTATAACCACTTCTAATTCCTTAAAGAAAACTGAAAACAAATTAATGAAGCATTTTAGAGTAAATCAAAAGGTTCAGTTCACTAACACTCATTCATGAATCGTGAACTTACAATGAACAATACTTTTACGCATTTATTAATCTAGGTTAAATTTCAGTATTAGTGCCGCTGAAATAATGACGGGCTGACTGTTCATCATTCCTTATAAATGAACATAAATTAACAATTATCAGTAGTGTATTTATAAATCCACGTGAACCTTGATTAATAAATGCTGTAAAAATAAATGAATGCTTCTGAATTGAACCCTACTGTAAAGTGTTACTGAAAAATTATACTGCACTTAATGGCATTTTATGAAAGTTATGACATCAATCTGTCATAATATATTTAACATGTAATGACTTTCTGCACAGTGCAACATGATTTATCTCTCTCTCCTCGTCTCTATAGCAAAACCTTATTGATTACAGAAACATACATTAGGCCATTATTGGCTCAGCTTTAACTCAATGGAGCTGATGAAGAAATACATTATAACGGTTAAACACCTCAGACTCTCCATGGGTCATCTGGTTTCCCACTGTCATGGAGCTCCTGCCTACCATGGTATTAACATATACACAAAAAATGACATATAGGAAAAAGTGAATGATGGGGTTAGGAGAATCTCTTAAAAGCTAGGAAGGAACTGGCAAAAGGAAGTAAGCAGCTGTGATTGAACTTGAGGTCCTATGTGACTATTAGCCCATTCGAGCTCAGTTTTGTGATTATATAGACAATAAGGACCAAAGTTTGTGCTGGGGAGTAGTTATGTTTAATATATGTGTTGAATGATGCATGCTGACCTCTGGAGGGCTATTCCAGCATTTTCATGCACAGATATGCTCTGATTGTAATTGATATACTGTAAATGTAATCGCTGCTTCAATAAATTAATTTTTTTTTAAAATTATGATACATTTTCATTTCAATGCAAGTGTCTAAAAACATTACATTCAGTTTTAACTTAAGTATGTTCTTTTAAAGTATTTTATTTCCATAATAAATATTCTTTTTAAAGAACGCAAAAGTGAAACTGCTTTTTCATAAGGGTAAGATGACATTGAAAAAAAAAAAATTACTTTAGTCTGACTAAAATCAAACTTTTTGGGGTCCAGGTAAACATGCTCAATGTGTTATACAAAGAGCTAAAATAAAGGCACAAATAGAAACCGAGAACCAGAGCAAACTATATATGCATTTAAAATAATAGCTCTGAGGTCCTGAGACAGGAAATGATGCCATTAGAAAGATCTCAGCAGAGCAAATCGGCATCTCAAACATCTGCTCTCTACCCATATTCATCTGATGTATGGAACAGTTTAAGCCTTAAACACATCTTTACTTAATCACCGTTTGAGTCATTACTGGTATTTTTGGCTTTAATTGAAATGATCCATTCGGCTGTTGAGAGTGGCGGCGTGTCAGCTTGAGCGCATTGAACCAAAGTGATGAAACCTTTGGATTAACTGTCCAGGCACACGGCAACGACGACAGAGGAGTCATTTGTCCGCCCATTAAGCTAATGTGCTGTCCCTGTTCAGCCACATATCACTGAGGGTGCATAGGGGAGCTCTCGAAGGAGGTGGCTCTGCTGAATTGTAGCCAAGCTTATTCTTTTACCTTAACCTTGCCAGGCCATATGAAAGAACATCTGAGGAGCTTCACGCCAGAACAAAATGCTTTGGCTTCTCACCGAGGCAATAAAGCAATTGTTTGGTCACCATAGCTTAAACTAGGCCCCCCTGAAATGGCCTTTTCTCTTGGCTTGAGTTTCTCTCTACCTAACTTTCCCTTGTCTCTCTCTTCCCAAATATTGTTACTCAACACATGATTTTTAAACGCTCTATGTCATTGTTAACTATAACCTCACCCCTCGCTCTCGCCTCCCTTGGGTGTGGTAGTGGATGCCATTTTGTAAACATAGGCATTGCTCAATATGATTATTCCTTTATATTTTCCATTGCACACACATACTGATTCCTGTGATAGGATGTGTGAATAACTCTGCGCTGTCTGTCTGTGTGCGCCCAGTGCTTTTGTGATTGGGGCCGATGCAAGTACACTTTATTGAATGGTCTTAACACCTTTCTCTCTCAGGAGTGTATATATACATATGTGTGTGTTGGTGAGGAGTGTGTGTCCAGTGCAGAGCTTTGTTAAATAATAATCACCCACTGTTAAAGCGACTCCTCGCAGTCTGCCCAGAAAAACACATCCCGCAGTGAGAGAAAGGCTTTCCTGCGCAACCATGGCCGATACACCCAGCTATGGGTCACAGAGGTCTGAGTGACATCATCAGAACTGGACAACTCAGTGCCAAGAGCTGAGCATAACGTCTTTGCCGAATGAAGCATGTTAGGGAGAAAGTTAACTGTTGCTGGAATGGACTGATCATTCTGATTTAGTCAAACAGTTATGTATGATATGTTAATTAGCTACTTTTTGGGAATTTTATTCCAGTTTTCTTTTTGTTATATGGCAGTTTTATAATCTGGTGTTGGGCCTGTCCACCTTTTCAGTAATAATAAGTTACTTAGAGGAATAGTTCATCCAAAAATTTGAGTTACTGGGGTCTAAAACAGCATTGTACCCAATTGACTTGCTTTATATGCTAGAACATGAAGATAAATGATGACAGACTTTTCATTTTGAGTGAAGTATCCATTTAAAGTAACATTTAAAAAAAAGACTAGAACAAGAGATTATGAGTCATTATTCCCTTTGAAATAACTATGTGAAGCACTTTATATTAAACCATGTGATACTCTCAGCGGCTGTTTAGATATGTTTTAGGCATCTTTTCTGAATCATTGGATTAATAGTTTTGATCCTTTGTGCAAAATGCTTGAACTTTTTTTTTCTGCTGCTGCAAGACAGAAAAAGACAGCTGAGGTGACAATATTATCAGTCAATATAAATGTTCTATAATCTTGATTGTCAAGTTTCTTCATTGTCTCATCACAAAAGGAAAATTTCCTCCACAAGCCTCAAGTTAAACGCTCTCTTCCTCTCCTGCTGGCCAAATTTCACTGTTTTTCTGCTCTTTTTCACCCTCTTCATAACCACAGCATTCCTCTTCTCTGGTAAAACAAGACTTGATTCACTTGTTTGCATATCAATAAATAGCTTCCATCTGCTTGGCTGCAAATACATCACTCCGAGATCATTTTCAGTGTATTGCATAGTAGGATTTTTTTGTGAATTTCTCATGTTTTGTACATCATTGACTCCTGTTTGTCACTATGAACAGTTTCTGAATGACGTAGTCTTTATAATTGAGTTATGTTATTACCACTCATAAAAGAGTTTACACAGAAATATTAAGCACCATTGTTTTCAACATTGATAATAATAAAACATTTTCTTGAGCACCATATCAGTATATTAGAATAGCGAATCGTGCCACTGAAAACTGAAGTGTTGGCTGCTATTGTATTGGCCTTCAGAAACATTTAAAAAATCTTACTAACACCAAACTTTAACATCCAAGTCCTTTGGAATTGGAAAAATGTATTTTTAGACAGGAATAGTTCTCATAATTTGAAGCATAACACATCCTCATAATCAATTGATACACTTGTCATTTTGCCTGCTAGATATGTAATTGATAGCATGTAAATTTCCTTTCTTCTTCTTTTAATTAATTTTTTTTTTTTCTGTTGTACTACACTGCATTTTCATCAGATTGAGCAAATGAACCCGGAGATTGACCAGAAAGTTGACCCTTCCATAATTTTTGTCTAGTCACGACTTAGCTCCTCCAAAGCCCATAGTATGCTGTCCTCTAGTGTTTGGAGACCTTTGGTGCTCTTTCAGGTTGAGGCCTGACTGGGTGCAACATGTCCCGGACTGAAACTGAGTGTTTGTCTTTTCTCCCCTTATCTCCCATCCTGCTGTCTATGTACTGCGGAGGCATTCATCACTGCAGGGCAGCACTATTTACGAGCCTTCCCTCTCTTTATTAATCTTTCCCAGCTGCCCGTGCCTCGGCGCTACACGGCTCGCTCGCACTAAACACCTTCAGGGGCGACCAGCATCTCCAACATGTGGGCCGGAAACAGGCCTTTTAATCCAGCAAACCACAAATAAAGCCCATTAAAGAAAGGAAAGGGTTGTGTTTTCTTTTTTTTCTGTTGAAAGATAGATTTACACGGAGCATTTTTTTAATTGTTGTGTTTACTGCGCTCGTTTCAGGGCTTTTATAGTGAAAGGCGACTCCGTCTCTTGGATGAGACTGGGATGGTAAAGGCTGCTAACTAGCCCCTAATGATCAGTCAAAGCAGTTGGATGCCCCGTGGACTGAAATAACTGTTTTCTCATCTCTTTAAGCAGAGCTGTGTATAAGCTGCAGGCGCTTTCATGTGAATTAATCCTTTGTGGCTCTCTTTCAGCATTTAGTGCGAACGGGCAGAATACCGAATGTTTTACTGAAGTCTGGAGATTCTTCTCATTTCTCTCTCCCTCCATGCACACACGCACGCCCTCCCTCCAGTCTCCTGCTCTCATCGCATGGCAAGAGTCCCACACTCACAATCAGCTCAGACTCTTTGCTTGTTTTACTGGGCTCCCCCCGCTGCCTCCTTCTTTCCTTTCCCTCTCTTCCTTCCTTTCCCAGAAATGACACTGTCAGATTTTGAAACATCTCTTTCTCCGTTGGCACTTGCTTTGAGTTTCCTCTGTGTCTATCTGTTTCTCTTTTGAGAGGACCACACAGAGGGATGACATGCGTGAGGTTCGTCCGTACTGGGTGGCCTGAAAGCCTGGAAAACACGGGGTGACAGGATCGGTCTTCAATCAGCGCGAGAAGTAATGCGTGTGGACGGTGCAAAACCAGTCTCTTGGAGACCCCGGGAGGAAAAACGAAAACCTGGATAATTGCTGTGCAAAGTAGCAGATATGCTTTAGGTCTTTGGCAGTGTCCAAGGCTGAAGCTCCCTGAACACCCTGTCTGATGCACCTCAAATGCATTAGCCAAGAAAGGAAAGCAAAGAGACTTTATCCTTCACATTATGCGCTGAAAGCCATTCTGAATTGTCAGACCCCATGTTGATTCAGTCTTATCACGGGGGACAGGGAGACTATTCTCATTCAAATGAAGCCGTCTTCATCCCCCGGGAGGCTAGTCAGTGCACTAGCTGTTACTTTATAAGCCTCAGTTCCTCCAGCATCCAAAACTTGTAAGTAGATGGTTGGTGCACAATGGCTACAGTGCGGACACACAACAGCTGGAGGCTGGATGGATCGAGTGCAAAAAAAGTAAAGTTTCATGCAAAGTATGGCATACTGTTTTGCTTGGACTTGCTGTCCTTTGTGGAGCTGCCATTGAAAATACACTCAATTTCCTGGTTATTTTGACTGTCTGTTTTGATTAACAGATGCGATTCTCCTCTGTTCTGCAGTATCGGGCAGTATGAGTGATACTTGGTTGATTATTCTGAGTATCGGTTTCACCTCGTTGGCTTGATCAGAGTCTATTAGATCATACTAAATTTTGTTTGCATTGCCTCAGTTGTGATCACTTCCTCATGGAAGCCTGTTTTAGCAATGTTAAATGTTTACAAGATTTATGTTCTTTTTTTACTCTTAAATGTCCAACTTCTCAAAGGTATATTGTGTTACATTGACTGGCAAAGTTGGGAACAAAAGAATTGGTTGTCTTTCAACTCATGGGTTGGGATATGAACTGCATGGCCATGACCCCTAGGAAGTTGAATCAGAATTTGAATTTGAGTTACAGGAAGAGTAATTGAATTAATTAAGAGAAATTCATTAGATAATGAAATTCTGGGTAATGGATTTTTCTTCCATTCTGAGCCATAAAATGTATGTTCTTTACAAACCCTCCTTTTCTGTGTAAAAATTTTGGTTCCGTTTAAAGGGATAGTTCACCTCTAAATGAAAAAAACATTTACTCACCATCATGTTGATCCAAACCTTCTACTGATAGCTATACTTTCTTCTGCAGAGCACAAAAGAAGGGGTTTTAAACATGTTTGATCCATCCATGGGATCCAAAACAACATTGAACCCCATTAACTTTTATTGTACGTTCAATAAACACAGACATTCTTCAAATCATCTTTTGTGTTCTGGAAGACCATGTCAAGGAGCAAATTTTTTTCTTCACCTATGTTGCATAATTAGTACCGTTTTTTTTTTGTTTGTTTTGACAAAAATAACGGAATTACACTGAGCCCTTCATGAGGTCTGATACACTTGGTAAATAAATGCATTTATGGTTCTGCACGCTACAAGTTCTGTATGTTTATATTAAGGGGCTTCAATTTTAGAAAGCATCAGACCTCAGTGTCGGCAAGAGCAAGAGATCCGACTCTCAGTCAACAGCCTTTTCCATCAATGGATGAACAGCAAAGATGTTCTATCACTCACTGCTCTACATATCAGCACTTCGACGTTTGTTTTCCTGCTCTATCTCTGCTCTTGGCCCCCTTCTTCAAATGAAGATCCTCTATTGTAAACTTAGCTTTTGCCCTCATCCATTATCATCACATTGTCAGAGATGGGAAATCATGGGTAATGTTATTTTGGGGATGAAAGAATGAAAAACACTGTCAAATCCAATTTCCTCAGCTTTGTCATCCCGCAGCTGTACGTCGAGGCGAATGGTACAGACAGCACAGCTGTGAATCATAAGAGCTGAAAATATAAACTGTTTAGTAGTAGAATCTGATGCTCTTTCTTCCAGGATTGTGCCATAACATTCATATGAAATCATTTCAGCTCAAATCCCAAGGACGATCTGCTGGAAGAGGGGAGGTTTTAATACCACTGTCTTGCTTGCGTAAGTGTGATGGATGTGCGCTTGGCTGTTGAGACATGCAACAGGAGGTTTACATCCTGTAGTGTGTGGAACTTCTTCAAGCCTGAGCAAACCATCGCCAGGAGATATTGAGGAACCAAATGGAATTCAGGTCATTTCAGTTTAATGTTTGCAGGAATTTCGTGTCACAGAATCGCAAGTATTCTCAATTTTCCACCAAACATTTTCCAGCTTCATCACAGGAAATCACCAAGCCACCTATCAGTGAGAGAATCTGAGGAAAGCTGCCAGCAGTGAGCTCAGCCTCTCGGTTTGAACATGTATCGCAAGATATCAGTGCTCAAGCTTATAGACAATAAGTCTGTTTATAAGCAGCCGAGCTACAGTCTTCATACGACTGTCCGAGTGTACAATTAAATATTTGTTTTAAATGCCACCTTTGTTTTTTGGAGCAAGCACTCACTGCATGTCTAAATGTTAGATGAAGCCGAACTACAACCGTATTGTGTGACGATTTCACAAAAACTGGTACGATTTCAGACTAGAATGTTTGAGTCGTTTTAAAATGACCAAATATCAAATACTTGTTTTGGAAAACACTGGATACAATCGACATTCACTGAATGGACCAAAAAAGTCCCCTTGATCGTTTTGTTTTACATGTTACAAATGGATTTCACCAAGAGCAAAGTCTTGTCAGTTTTTAGTGATTTGTTCAGCGATGCATTATTCTCTTTTCACACGTTTTCCTCACTATTTTAACAAGAAGGCTGAATTGACGATGATCTTCTCTGTGACAGGGTGTGGAAATGCTCAAAACAGCTACGGTTGCTATCGCGGGGGGACGGAAAGCACAATTAGTGGGCTCTCAGGCAGCTGTGTGAGTTTTCTGCGCTCCGCTGGGAGATCCCTTGGCCTGCCGAGCTCCAAACAAACACCACGTTTGCGTCCTTTGCAGGGTGAGTCATGGGGTTTGCTGGGATATGATCAGGAGGAGACGTGCAGGAAATGATCTGATGCTTTCATGCCCCTGAATGCAAAATTACCAAAGTGCCTTCCCTGCCAGTGTAGGGTGTCTTCAAAGAGCACAGAACTGAAAGCAGCGATTATACCATCTATGACTCAAAAACAACATTTGTGTTCTCTTCTGGTAATTCCTCCCTATTGTTTTTCATCACACAGCTGTAATATTTAAAGAGCACAGGTGTAAAGAGCTTTGTTTAGGATTTCATGGAGCCCAGCAGTTGACAGCTGGACTGCCCCTGTTCCCCACCCTGATACTTATGCTCAATTATCACAACTTCATTTAATTGGCCCAATAAAACAATCCAGCTGCATAAACATGTAACAGAGGGTGTGAGATTTAGAACAGGGATTTCTCCCTCGCCATGGATATACGGCCGTCTGCCAACGCAAATGAATCATTTCACACTGCGACATGGTGGTTAAAAGGTGGCTGAAGTAGAGCGCAGCTCCGCGGCACCTTGCTGGGACAACGTGTTGCTTTCTTATGCATCCATCACAGTGAACGACTCTCTTCCCAAATGGCTGCCACATAGACTTTGTGCTGCCCCATTTGGGTGCTTTCATGGAGGGTTCTGCCCATGTGGGGTGTGAGGATGGGGGCTTAACGTTAAGGTGATATGGGGGAGGGTCTCTGACAGCCGTGATAGAGTAATTACACGAACCGGCCGTTTCAATGGTTGTGAAGAGGAGCTGGTGAGCTCAATATCTCTGTCTACCTTATTTATGTTTCTATTGTGGAGGCCAAACTGAATGCACCTTAAAATAATCCAACAATAAAGATCCTTGCATGAGATTATTAGCTTTAAATAATAAGGTTTTGAGTTACCGTGCAATCTGCTGTGACTTTTACAAATACAACATACTCCGATCACGACAGATCTTGTTCATACACTCAAGTATCCTGTCTCTTGAGAGGTGTAATTGCAGAGTTTAGACATATTTTTCTGTTCTGCTCAATGTCCATCCTCACTCAAGGCTTTGACACATGTAGTGGCTCTTTCCTTCATCCCAACAGACTGACCCACCAGCCATACAATCATAGCTGATTAGTTTTAAAACTACCCAGAAAGCTTGTTTCCAAATTGGCCAGACTGGAAGCGATCCTTCATATTACATACGTGATATGGGTCTCTCTGAGACTGAACTTCTCTGTGTAGTAAGAGTGTAAGAGTGGTATTTGAAATTAAACAGGGTTATATGCTTTCAGGTTTATATTATATTTGAATACGAACTTTATTTAAAAAGGAAAGTATGCACGACAATGCAGAAGTTTAGGGTCGGTGAGAAGTTGTAATGCATAAAGACAGTG
>SCHK01090154.1:9026-21680 GCA_004124795.1 Poropuntius huangchuchieni
AATCAAATAGTTGTATCTTGGCCAAATATTATCCTATCCTAACTTATTTATTCAGTTAGGATAGGATATATAAATCTCAATTTTGAAAAACTGACCATTATGACAAGTTTTGTGGTACAGGGTCACATATTAGTATTTTTACTGTTTGTTTTTGATCAAATAAATGCAACCTTGGTGAGCATAAGAGACTTATTTCAAAAACATTAAAAAGTCTAGTGGACATATAATATTAGTGAATGCACTTCCTGTTTTGTGTACATAAAAGAAGATCCTTCTAAAGACAGTCTTGTTAGTTTAAACCAACTGTATAATCCTATAATAAAAAGTGTTTTGATGGAAACATAAGCCTTCGTCATGCAGCGCACTCACACAGAAAGGCTTTTGTGAAGTGTTTCATTTTCAGAAAACAAGCCAAAGCTGTATGCAGATCTGCTGATATTATATTAAAACAGGTGATCTGTAGAAGCTGAGCATGTGATATCTGTAGTGCCTCAGTCAGTGGGTTTCAATGTAGCGCCACAGTGCTGTTTTATAATAAAGTCATTGATTTAGGATCACAGGGACAGAAATTGACATGACATACCTGCTCGTGTCACCTGATACAACCTTG
This sequence comes from Poropuntius huangchuchieni, assembly GCA_004124795.1. NCBI lineage: Eukaryota > Metazoa > Chordata > Actinopteri > Cypriniformes > Cyprinidae > Poropuntius > Poropuntius huangchuchieni. Next base: position 9,637 of record SCHK01090154.1, read on the forward strand.
GGTGTGTCAGCTGATTTTGGCATGTACACGTGAACATGAATCCTTTGGCAAACCATGCTGAGACTGCTTACATGCGTATTAATAGAAGTCACTCACTGTATGTTCCAGGGTTCTTTGGCTAACACTCTACGAGAGATACGCCCTACCGCGTTCATGGGTGTCCCGCGGGTGTGGGAGAAGATGCAGGAAAAGATGAAGTCGATTGGAGCCAAATCGTCCACCGTGCGCCGGAAGGTGGCGTCCTGGGCCAAAGATGTGGGCCTGCAGACCAACCTCAGCAAAATGGAGCTGTATGTATACACACACACACACACACACACACACACAAAACAAGGTAGAAACATTTAGACACAAACATGACTATCAGTCTTTAACATGTGACACCCATTTTTAACTATCTGTAATTTATTTTACTAATACAGTTGGATCCAAAAGTCTGTTTTGAACCTGTTTTTAGAAACATGAGACAAGCAAACTTTCATTCTGCTAATATTGATTTAAATTTAAAATGATATTCAATTAGAAAAATAATGAGATTAGTTATGAATATTGATACATCACCTAGTGGCAGTTTATTACATGAAGTAATATTAGTATAAATTGCAGGCTATGTTGTAATAAAGAGAAATGGTCTTGTGTCCTCAGTAATGGCAGCCTGTCCAGAAAGCCATTAAACTATCGACTGGCGAAGCGCCTGGTGTTCCGGAAGGTTCGGAAGGCACTGGGGCTAGATCGCTGTACGAGGTGCTACACCGGAGCAGCTCCCATAACCAAAGACACGCTGGAGTTTTTCCTCAGTCTGGACATTCCTCTGTTTGAGCTCTACGGCATGAGCGAGAGCTCTGGACCGCACACCATCTCACTGCCCGATGCCTTCAGACTCACCAGGTACTGAAACCTTCATTTGTTTAAAGCTACTTCACTCACTTCAGCTTGAACTTCTAGTTTATTTCTCACTTGCATCTCTTTCTCAGCTGTGGGAAAATAATTCCAGGCTGTAAGACGAAGATCTTCAACCCTGATGCCGATGGCAATGGAGAGATTTGTTTCTGGGGTCGTCATGTGTTCATGGGCTACTTGAATATGCCCGATAAAACCGAAGAGGCTCTGGATGCAGATGGCTGGCTGCACTCGGGTGACCTCGGAAAACACGACCAGGATGACTTCCTGTTTATCACCGGACGCATTAAAGGTAATGACCATCGATCGAAAACAGATTCATGCTTCCTTGTATTCACTGGAACTGAAACAACGGAGCAGTTTATAATTTCACTTTAATAAAGTTGCCACAGATTTCAAATCTGATTTAGTCTGGTGTATGTAATGAAGTTTATGTTTGTATCCCAGAACTGATCATCACAGCCGGAGGTGAAAATATTCCCCCGGTGCCCATTGAGGATGCTGTTAAAGAGGCCGTTCCGCTCATCAGCAATGCCATGCTTATCGGAGACAAGAGGAAGTTCCTCTCTATGCTGCTCACCGTTAAGGTATCAGTACAGGGCAGATGACCCCAATATAAACCTCTGTGTTAATGTTATCCACTATTACCTAACCAGATACAATGTGATAAAGCAACAAGTGATCTTATCCACAAATCTGAGCTTTTTTCTTAACCAGCTATGACTGACGAGTGTCATGTTTTGTTTATATTTCTGTGGCCTAGTGCACTTGTGAGTCTTTCACCAAAATCTCATCCGCTGTGATTTATTTATTTTTTCCTCAGATAACTTGTTGCATTGTGCCTGCTTAGGAAATATTAAACATAGTTCATGACTAAAAGTTATTCAACATCATTGATTCATTTTTAATGGCCTTCTTGTGTAATCCTGACCAATGTCATGCTCTCCTGAACGTGAATGCTGTAAATCTAATCAGAACATCTCATCCAAAGGCTCTTACAAAAAGAGAGTTAGGTTATGTAAGGTTACTGAGAGATAACACTCTTTTTAAAAACGCATGAGTACATTTTTACTATACTCTAATGATATCATATCTGTATGATTAAGTGATAAATGTTTTAAGTGTTATTAAACAGCCTTCAATAATTTAAAACCGCTGCCAACTAGTGGACAGTGAGTGTAACTACATGTTCTGCGGGTTTTCTCAGGATCAATGCGCCCTCTGGTGGCAACCAACAGTACTAAAAGACGCTTTTCGTTTATAAATTGAAAAATTAATTACTAATTAGTAGTGTTTGCTAAGGCAAGTGAGTAAAGCTAGTATTACTTAATAAATACTTAATGTTGCTCATTTAATGTTTCTTTAGGTTTCCCATACCATTGTATTCTGATATGAATAATGACTCGAATGATATTACATCTCTAAGACATTGGATTTACAGTTTTTACGCAGTGGACAATTTTAAAAAACGGTAAAATGAGGGAACCACATCACTTCTAAAGACTAAATTCAGAGAAACCCAAGCAACTGCGTAGCAATCATTCAAAACACCTAAATAACCACAGAAAATGCTGATTTCTTTTCTTTTTTTTGTTCTCAGTGCCAGGTAAACAACGAAACGGGCGCTCCCGAAGACGAGCTGACACCTGAGGCAGTGGAGATGTGTCGTAAACTCGGCAGCAATTCCACGCGAGTCAGCGAGATCGCCGGTGGCCGTGACCGAGTCGTATACACGTCTATTCAAGAAGGCATCAACCGCGTCAACGAGAAAGCCACCTCTAACGCCCAGCGCATCCAGAAATGGACCGTTTTGGAGAAGGATTTCTCCATCCCTGGTGGAGAGCTGGGTAAGTTTCCTAGTAATTAACTTTTTGTGTGTTATTTAAGGCTTTTGTGAGTAAGGCTTTTGTGTTGATTGAAGTCTATATAGGCTGTTTGTTTAGCTGTTTTAAACTCTCTCTCACAGGGCCCACGATGAAGCTCAAGAGGCCGGTGGTCATGAAGATGTACAAAGACCAGATTGAGAACTTTTACAAAGAAGTCTTGACCCCAACCACTCCAGACAACCCTCTGCCTCCTAAATAGGTGTCCAACAAAAGGCCTTGTCACTCACTTTAGAGATAGGAGACAAAGGGACTGACATGGTCTTAAAAACACACTTACATAGGAACACCACTCAGACCTTGTGTTTTGCTTGTGTCCATTTTTGAGTTAATATTTGTTCAGGGTTTTGTAATTGTTTGTTTCATACTGTTTACATTTTTTCTGTACTATAGCAAGGAAAACATGTTTATAAAAAAAGCCATTTGTGAATTTGATTTTTTTTTTTTTTTGTGGTGATTTACTATTTATTTTCTTGCCTAATTATAATGAAGTGTCTTTTGAGCCATGTTCTTGATTTATATGTAAGTGCAAGTGATTTGAATGTCTGTGTTCAAAGATACCAGTTAATTTATGGTTAGATTTATCAACAAGCATAAACTTACATCAGGCATGACTGAATTTTTTCAGAGAAGCATTTTGTGGTTGTGCTCTTTCGTCAACGGCACTGCTGCCAGCAAAAACACTGATTGTTTAAAGGAAACTATGTGTTTGTTAAGGAGCAACCTCGAGACGTTCTGTGAAGATCATTTAGCAAGAATCCTGTTCCATATAAGCCATAAATGTTTCTTTTCTGTTTTTCGTAACCAAATATGTAATTTGAATATTTGTTTGCGCTTATGCAGTTGGTTAATTAATTTTGTCATTTGAATTCTTTGTAAAATGAACCTGTCATATAGTGTAAATACATATTGCATAGATTTGTTTTTCTGATTTGATGCTTTGCTGCGTCACTCTGACAATCCTCAAAGTAGCTAGAGGTTGAATGTCATGCAGTCTCGTGTCAGCATGAGCTTTATGAAAAACCATATAATCTGGATTGAGAAAAGCGGTTAATATTTATCTTATGAAAAAAGGGATATGAAGGAGCTGGTGTGATTAATAGATCTGTTCAGAGGTCAGAGTATGATTTGCCAAGCTATGTTGCATTATTTTTTGCTTTGCATGTGCAATAAGAATATTTTGACCAAAAATGTAACTGATTTTATTTCAATTGTATACTGCATAGTAAAAATGATAACAATGCAATATAGAAAAAGCATATTGGTTGATCAAAGAGGTTAAATGATCGAACTTTGGAAAGTGAATTGGGAAGTGCTATTTAATTAGTCAAGTGCTTGAAAATACAAAAAAAAATCACTGCAATGCAAATCCAAAGATATGATTTTTCCTCTGTAAATAGATTAGTTTTATCTCACTAAAGAGCTTTCCTCAAATACTGGACCTGTTACTCAAAGTGTGTTTGCTCTCTGACTGCATAGCATGACCACAGTGAGGCCTTTTTGTAAATAGGAAGATTTTTAGATTAATTTGTGCATGAAATGAGTTGTTTGCTCAATCAGAAATGGTGAGAATGAAGGTAGAGCTAGTAAATGATTTCCTTTCTTCTATTTGGGATTTCTATTATGGTTTCAACTAAATTACTCTTCATTCTTTTTCAAAATCTACTTGCATTTTGTTAAATAATGGTTTGTTTCTTTGTAGACAAAAATACTGTGACCGTTTAATGTAAATCTGATATAGATTTGGAAATGTGCAAACATGAACATGTAAAGTCTCAGACTGTGAAAGGTTTGCCTGGTTTTACCTGACTCTGAAAACTCCTGAACTGGGTGACAATTTATTGTGTAGTGTGATGGTAAGGGTTTCTGAAACGTGCATGTCATTGTTGAAACTGGATTACTGAACATAGCTGATTTTGAGAGATGGAACTCCAGGTTTCTACTTGTATGTATGTGTCAATTATCCCTTTACTGGACAATAAATGTGATATAACCATGATCAAATCTTGAAAGGTCTTGTCCTTTGACTTGAAATGAATATTTATTAGTCACAAGGATCAAAAACACCTCATAGCTGGCTAGGCACATGTCATGTGTATAGTGTCATTTTAATGGAATACAGCTAGTAAAATACTCTTTGCGATGTTTGTATACTTTGGCTAATGTATGATTTTTTATGATTATTTTAGGATCGGTTTAAAAAAAAAAAAAAAAAAAGGAAAGATCATTCAAAAAACTAGATCAGATGATGGGCTTGTAATAGGAATTGTTAACCCAGGGTGATTTTAAACCTGTTAACGTGATCTTGAATTATCATGTTACCCCAATGTGGATCAGGGTTTCAAAAACCCGGGTTAAAAACTTCATTACAAATTAACAAATTAATAGAAATAACTAAGATGCACTGAACTGATCAAAAGAGATTAGATTTCAAATAAATGCTTTTAATTCTAATTCCCTAAAAAAATCCTTTAAAAACGTATCAGTTTCTACAAAAACATTAAGCAGCGCAACATAATATAAAATGTTTATTAAGGACTAAGTATATGAGGATGATTTCTGTAGGTGCTGAAGACTAGATTAATGGCTACTGAAGAAAAATAAATAAAAATACATTAATAATATCACAATATTTGAATCAAATAAATAATTGAAAATATCCATAAAACGCAATATGTACCTGTAATACAACGTTTAAACTGCTAAACTAGGTTTATAAACATGATTAAGCAGTTAAGATGGCTCCTCTAACAATGAAGCTAGTAATGAAAGACGCTGTGAACAGTACTCAAATGACTTTATTCATAATATGATTTTGCAATAGAAACATAAAAAGTAACATCTTTTGCCCTTATTACAACTTGCATCAAATGACCACACGGTGGCACTGTATGCCAAGTTTACCACATCATACTAAAGGTTACTCTTCTGTTCAGATCACGGAAGGTTTTCTACCACGTTATCAGAACATATGTAAAAACCCAGACCTCCCCAAACCCCACGGATAAATACAGCAAGTTCTTCCGCGCTCACAAACACAAATAAAACCACCACTGACTGACAAAAGACAGCTCTCTGAACCTGCAAGCGAAGTATGTGAAAATGATGCGGTATTAACCGTCGATTAATGTTTCCTCAGACTCCTGTAGATAAGACGCCCACGCTCTACTATACATGTGTATCTGTGTAATATGACTGTCTGAAATATTTGCCCCTCTATTAGTGTTACTTTGCTGCATCCCATGTACAAAACACAGAGGTTCTCCACTTTTCTGCTGAAAAAAAAAAAAGGTTAAACCAGATGGTCTTAGCTGGTTTTATAACCGAGTGACAAGTGCCCAAAACCACTCCAAGACAAGCAAACCAGCTTTTCAGCACGGTTTAAATCAAAAACATTAACAAATACTTGTTCATTTCGCAAATCTGCAGTCCTCCCCTTGTAGTGGATAATAATGAGGCTACAACAAAACAGATGCTAGATGTCAACTTGTAGAAATTCAACTCTGATATACAAACACACCCTGCCATGAACTCATAAATTGGCCTGAAGTAACAGTTTTCAAGTTCTGATGGTCACGTTTACAGTCTATGACGATATAATGTGCTGATACAGAGAAAAGAAAAAAAAAAAGAAAATAACTAAAATTCCTTAAAAACTGGCATTTCTTGACACAACAATTGACAAATTAATATCATATTGCATGTAAATATTGTATAAAACTATTAAAAATACAATTTAGACAATTAAGTACTTGAGTCAACAAAGCCAAAAGTGCAGAGGTACATAAATAAAAAAATAACCCCCTCAAATAATATTTAAAAAACAGCAACAACCACCGGGTGTGCTCTTTTCAGAGCTGCCACTCAAGTTCACCGAACTCCACCCCCTTTGCCTCATGTCCCACCCCTTTATGACAGGCTGACCTGAACCAGTATCCGGTCAAAGGTTAAAGTTCACACACCAAGAACTGCGAGTCAAAAGTTCACGCACATGACACTCAAGCATTCTCTCGCTGAAAACCGCGCAAATATGCTAAATCAGTACAAAGTTATAAACAGTTTTGTTCGTTAAGATTCAGACGAATCAGCTGGAGATTCAAAACCCGTGCAAACGACACTCCCAGACTCTCGCAGGGTGAAGTTAAGGGCATGTGGTCTGCAGCTCAGGCCACGGAGCCTCTTAAAGCTATTAGCATAACAATGGACACAGAGGTGAAGTCGAGATATAGTCGCTCTGAGAGAGAGAGAGTCGGAGTCAGAAGCACAGTGAATCTACAGACTGCTGTTTCAGGGGCCACATGAGAGGAAAACAGCGCGTCTCGTCCTTTTCTTTTGTCTCTCCCGCTTAGTCTAATGAATAAACCAGATATGATGACAGAAAACACAGAGATCAACACAGACTTCCAAATACTTTCACAAGCTGCACTAGCAATGCACAACATTTAAGTTCTAAGGCCCGTTTGGCGAACACATAAATGAGGATTGATACATATTGGCATACAAATCGGAATCTCCCCGGGACGATATCCAGGGATCCCACATATATAGAAGGATTGACTAAAGTCGGAGTGAAAGATAACACTGCTGTAATTCCTAAGAGCACAAATGAGATGGTGTGAAAAAGGCACTAAGACTAGCCCTAGAGGATAAAAAGCGATACATTCATGGCGTGCGGGGCTTCCTTTTCCGACCACAATCAAAAATACCTTGAAAAACATTGGTACAAAAATAAAATATAAAAGGTTGCAACCCTTGATGCATCAGTGCGTATGGCTACAGGGAGACTTTTTTTTTTTTTACTTTCCGGCTGATTCGAATATGACCCTCCAGCAGTTCTGGCCCCGTTAAGAAGAGAACTTCCTGTCCGACAGGATATTGAGGAGGAGAGAAGAAGTGTTGTAGTGTTGGTACATAGCTGCACTTCCTCCTCAAAATACTGTATGTTTCACTCCTGTTCATGATTTCCCACTGTTTTCATTTCCTGTGAACAGATTTTCACCTTTTGCAGCCCTCTCTCAGGACAAAAGAAGTGAAAAAGGGCAGCCCTCCCCCCTCCCCGCAGTCTTGATGGACTTCCTGTCATGTGGCGGTGGCCTCCAGGTAGCTCTGTAGTTTACGGACAGTTGACTCATCCAATGAGAAAAGGTCAAAGTCAAAAGTTGTGTTGGTGACATTAAAGTGGCCGGTCTCCTCGATGAGGTTCACGATCTGGAGACAGGAAATGGGTCAATGGTTTTTGTTCAAAGCCTTTACACAAACGCAAGCTATTTCAATTCACACGCAAACACCCACCTGCTGTAGAACGTTACGCTCTCTTAACGCCATCAGCCTGCGATGAAGGTCTACCAGCTCTTCAGTGTACGCCTGAAAAACAAAAGAGGAAAGGAAGATGTTTTTACTCTAAAGACACATATAAACAGATAAAAGCTTGTATTAGCACTGACCATATTTAACATTAACCATATTTACTTAAATTAGTTGGAAAGAGCAGTTTTACAAACTACTGCATAGTGCACTAACTGAATGGACCTTATGTACAACACTAGTGAACTGCCTCACAACATGCCTTATTATTAAAAAAATAAATAAATAATACAAACCATTGTTGCTATTATATAATAATAATAAAAGTAGTTCTTGTATTTCAAAACATGCCTTATTAAAAAAATAATAATAATACAAACCATTGTTGTTATTATATAACAATAAAAGTATTTGTTGTTGACATTTTATTTCTATAATATCTTATTGAACTTGTTACATAATCTATTTAATTTCTTAGAGTTATTATTATTAACTACTATCAACATTACAATTTATTTGTATTTTTAAACTATATAATAATAAAAAGAAGAAGTATTGCTGTTGTTTAAAAGCAAGGCGTTGTTATAGATTTTAGGCATATCATTTTAGTGTAACAATTATAATTTTGAATTAGTAACATTTATTATATAATTTATTTATAGAACAATTTACTAAAACTGAAATATAATTTTAACTTATAAAAATGGAATCAATGATAACAATATACATTATTAGTGTAGCTGCTTTATTATTATTATTATTATATAAAAATCTGACAAATATATAGTTTCAATCTAATTAAACTGAATATTAATTGTACATTTTGCTGTTTTTTATGCTTATCAGAGTATCATACTTTCCTGTAGCTCAGTAGAGCATGGCACTAGCAATGCCAAGGTCATGGGTTTGATTCCCAAGGAAAGCAAGAACTGGTCAAATGTAAATGTGCATTGGATGAAAGTGGCAAATTTATACATGTAAATCTAATGTAATGTATCACTTTGTTAGCTTAGCAACATGCTAATGGAAAATTCTATTGAAACCATCTGTAACTAAAGTTCCATTTCAGTTAGTAATCCTTAAGAGGGCACATATGTGGGTAAAGCAAGGTTTTGGAAGTTAGGTCAAAATGATCAAACACAAATAATTTATGGGAGTGAGAGGTGGAAAATTAAAAGGTTGATTTACCCTTCCTACCTTGTCGTATCCCTTCTTCAGGACCTTTTCTTGTCGTAAACAAGGGTCTGGACTCTTTCTGCCTGACACCTGTATGATAGACAGACAAAAGGAAACGGAGAGGAAAGAAACAAGAAGAAAAAAATCATACAGATGGACTAAAGCAGATGTTTAAAGAATGAGTAATCAAGACATTGATCTATTGCAGTGTTTTTCCAGTAAGAGCAGACCAGTGCCTGGAGCGCTGCTCCAAATCCCAGTGATCTGACTGGCAGCACCCAGTTAAACAGCATTCCACAGTCATTGGATCAAAAGCTGCGTGTCGCCACCTCATTTCAGCACTGGGCGCAGCGTAATCCAAGAGCTAATGCCAATCGTCCATCATCCGACAGTCAACAATCAAGTTACAAAGGAGCAAAACAGTGTGTGCCGCAAACCGAACGATCGGAATGACTGAATGAATAAACACACCAATTGGATGACTGTCAAGGCTTAACAAGATCCTGAGTATCAGTTCACCTTGTTGTTGGTGGTGCTGTGTTTGGGTGGCTGAGGTGGTGGGTCTCGACTGGGACGCTGCGGCCCGTCACTGCAGTCACTCTCGCTGTCTAAGCTCAGTCTGTGAAGAGCAAATATCAAAGAGTTAAACTCTGTGAGGAAATTAACCAAGGATTAACCAAGCAAAAACTGAAAATTCTGTCATATACACTACCAGTCAAAAGTTTTTCAACAGGAAGATTTGCCATGTTTTTAAAGAATTCTATTTTATTCTAAAGTACAGCAAAAACTGTACAATTTTGAAATATTTTTACTATGTAAAATAACTGCTTTCTATTTGAATATATTTTAAAATGTAATTTATTCCTGTGATTTCAATGCTGAATTTTTAGTATGTGATCCTTCAGATATCATTCTAATATTCTGATTTGCTGCTCAGAAAACATTTATTATGTTGAAAACAGCTGAGTAGAACTTTTTTTTATGTTTATTTGATTAATAGAAAATTCAGAAGAACAGCATTTATCTGAAGTAGAAATATTTTGTAACATTATTCACAAATCGGATCATATTATTTCTCTTTTTAACGCTAGAAGAACTAAGTCAAGATTTTCAATAAATAATTTACATTTTAAATCTGTAATGGTTTTAGAAGACATAAAATACAGTGCGTAAATCACATTGACCACTTTTGATGAGTCACATAAACCACATTTTTACAATACTTTTTGACGATTTGCAATTTGACAGCACCAAACTTTAATTTCAATATTAAAAATACATATTTAAAAAAAAAAATGTTTTGGATAAGCTATTTGTTTAAATCTTCTTAATACTTTTAATTAAATCTGAACGCTTACATTTTAAAGAATAATTATAGTAAACAAACACTGAAAGAAAATCCAATTCTACCATTCATCTCACACTTCCAGCCTCGCAAAAATAAGTCTTTCAAAGCAGCTCAGCAACACTTGAGTGAGATGAAGAATAGAGAGAGGCGTATGAAGTGAAGTGTTTACTCTGAGCAAACAAATCCGTTCTCCGCCTCTGCTAACATTGATTACAGGGACTTAAAGCATCTGAAAGACCTGCTTAAACAAACATTGACAGGAAAGAGGGAGAATGACCTGGAGTCTCGACCGGGCAGGTTGTTCTTGACTGGCGTCTCTTCGTCTGAGCTGCTATCGTCATCATCAGATTCCTCCGACTGGAGGTCCTCCACCATAGAGCGCAGCGGGCCTAAAGATCAAAGTCCACAATGAGCTTCTGCAACATTTACGGTGCTTTAATTGAACTTTAAAAAAAATCCCACTTTAAAGGAAAACAAAAACTCTAAAGAAAAAGATTTCTCACGCCTGCCATTGGTTACACAAACAAAATGTCTCACCCAAACTTACTTTATTAGTTAAGCTGATGTTCTGTGTTGGACGGGATGTTACAAAATAAAATGTAAAAGGAACAAGGATTTTTACTATCGACAAACTACATGCATAACCTTTTTAAAAAATGCCATTTTTAAGGAAATTCCTTGTTCTGACACGTCCTTAATCCTCTCCACGGTAATCGATCAAAGCAGCAGACTGTTAACCTTGAGTTAAAGTGTAGTAGGGAAATCTATTTATGGACCTGACCGCTTCTTATCAGGACACTCCCTGCAGTAAAAGAGCAGATCCTACCTTGGCCTTGTTTCTGCTGTGGCTCAAAGTCTGAATCGGAGCTGGACTCTGAGCTGGAGCTGGAATTAGACTGGCTGGAAGGTGCTGACTGCTGTGGGAAGGAGCGGACAGGACACAAATGAAAGATTTTGGTTATCACAATGTCAGTTTTAGGTCAGGAGAGTTGGCAACCATTTTAACATGTTGTTAAATTTAATTTAACAATAAAATGTATGTATTTATTCATTATATAATGTATAATTTTAATATATTAATTATAAATAAATATTTTTTGTGGAATAAAATAACATTGTGTCAAGCATTGACTTTTTTTTTTATCAATAAATATTTCGGAGAAAATGATAAATTAAATATAAAGATTTAGTTAAAAAGGTTGCCAACAACTATTTTAAATAAATAAATATATTATATTGATAAAATAAATAAATTTAAGACATTCTTAAAAAGGTTGGACAACCCTCACCTATTCTATACAAATACATTATTTAATTAATTAAATTGTGATAACTAAGTAAATTACATTTAACACTGTAATTTTTTGTCCCTTATTGTGAAAAAAGAAAAACATATTCAGTTTAATTTAAAAAAAAAAAGAAAAAAAAAAAAA
>SCHK01090177.1:0-13485 GCA_004124795.1 Poropuntius huangchuchieni
TTTTTTTTTTTTGCTTTAATCCATGCATATGTGAATGAGTGGTTTCTGCTACTGCACTGTAGATAAATGTTTTAACTCAAGGTTTTTTTTTTTGTTTTTTTTTGCAAGTTCTATTTAAAATGTCCTTGGCTCAGAGATCTGAGTGGTTTTTAGATCTGTTTTCCTGTCTTTCATTTTTTATTATTTTGTGTATATGTGTGCAGGCAGTGGTTCAGGAACAGGGTTTAATAAATGAATATAAAAGACTGAGAAGATCAGCAATTCAGACAACTGAGGATTTGAAACAAAAGTATCATCCTCAGTCCGAAAGCAGCAATCCTCCAACACCTGAAAGTAAGCATACTCTGACACTCACTTATGATATCAACAGTTTGTAGAAGCTTGATGCTGCTTTTGCCCATGATATGGCTTCATATTTGTAATTTTGTAATAGCTTTGATTATATAATTTGTTCATTCATACATTCATTCATTTTTTAATGTCTGCTCAATGTTCTTTTGCACTTGACTTGATTCCTCATCCTGCTCTTCTCTCAGGTCTGCTGGGGGCACTGCAGGCTCTTAGTGCCGCGGTGATGGGCAGTTCAGAGGAAGAAGATGATGAGGAGGTCCAGGCCTTCACTGTGACACAAACACCCTCTTGTGCTGACACACATAAAGAAAAGTGCTGAACACACCAATCAATTCACTCTCACACACTCACTGTCTGTCCAACCCATCTCATGGGGTTTGATGTCTGTTTTATAATTTAATAAAAGAGATTTTTGTAAAATTAGACCTGTAGATCTTTCAGTTAATCTCAGACCCCGGACCACAAAACCAGTCATAAAGTACAATTTATATTGATTTATAAATCGTCTGAATGAATAAGCTTTCTGTTGATGTATGGTTTGTTAGAATAGGACAGTATTTGACTGAGATACAACTAGGATCTGAGGATTAAAAAAAAAAATCCAAATATTGAGAAAATCGCCTTGATAGTTGTCCAAATTATGTCCTTAGCAATGCATATTACTAATCAAAACTTCATTTTTTATATATTTACGGTTGAAAATTTACAAAATATGTTAATGGAGCATCATCGTTACATAATATGCTAATCATTTTTGGCATAAAAGAAAAATCAATAATTTTAACCCATACAATGTATTGTTGGCTATTACTACAAATATGTCCGTGCTACCTATGACTGGTTTTGTGATTCAGGGTCACATTTCTGTCAGTTCCTTTACATCAGTTAGTATTAGTTAGTATTGGTTTGTATTTCAGATTTAGTGGCAATTATCCCATATCCTTGAGAGCAGATGAATACTAGGGAAGCTGCCATTGGTCAATAAAAATAATCTAGTGATAATTAAATAAATAAATAATAGATTAAATAAATAAACCTCCTGCCATATTATAGCAAAAAGTTTTTTGTTATTTAGCAGGCCCTTTTTTCCAGAGTAACTCAGTTCATTTACTACAAGGACCGTAGGGAAACTCGGCATCTCCAGTGTGGACCCCTTGCAGTGTATGATCTTGTGCTAGCAGCACACAACACATTCACTACAGTTCAAACATTTGGAGTCGGTAAGATTTTTCAATGTTAAATTCTCTTATGCTTAACAAAGCTGCATTCATTTGATTAAAAAAAAAAAATCAGTTTTAATACATTTTAAAATGTAATTCCTGATGCCATTTCAGCAGCCATTACTTCAGGGTCATATGATCCTTCATAAACCTTTCCAATGTGCTTAGTTTATGGTAGTCAAGGCTGATTTAATGTTATCAAAATTATAACTGTTGTTATTATGACTTTTAACCAATTTAGTAGATACTTTGTTAATAAAAAAAAATTAATTTCTTAAAAAAAAATCAAACAGGTCTCAAAATGTGAGGAGATGTAAGATAGAACTAAGCAAAAGCTTTGGTTTTCAAGCTTTGTGTTTTCATGGGACTGACTAGATCTTACATTTAGAAGGAAAAAATAAATGTATTTGTAATTTTTGATCAAAACCCAACCTTCAGCTGTCCTTTTCGGCCGACATCACCTTGTTTTACAACCCTTCTCCTTCAGCCACCTGGCTCCTGGTATGGAATGCCCATTTTTCATGATCCTATTCATTCTTGAAGGATAAAATTCTTACTCCCACACTTCTTTTTCTCGTGTGTATTCCGTTTCACGCTAAAATATGTCAGATTATGACAGTAAATGGGTTGTGAACATGTTTCATGTTGACTTTAAGAGCTTTTTCTGCACAACCTGTAAATAAAAGGTGTGTGCGTGTTTAACCACTTTGTCCTTCCTGTCATATATTTCCTTGATATGTTCTTAAATGGATACACTCCGCTTTTAGAGTGTAGAGTGTATCCATTAAAATTTAAAGTCACCTTCAGAGAACTTTTGGAGCACTACTTGTATTTCAGGCAGAGAGACTGTGTGCTGGGGAGAGAAAGGCATCGCTCACTGAGAGCTTGATACATCTCATCCTAGTTTGACAGGTATGTCTATATTTTTCTGTTTTGGAAAACACTTCCCTCTCTGTCTCATTCACCTTCTGTTGGTGCTGTTTGGGATGTATTATCCACTAAAGGGCTAAATTACAGGTTACTGAGAGGCTATAAAAATCCCTGTTTGTGATTCTCCTAATAAGGAGAAAGAAAGAGTTGGAGTGGGAAATGACAAATAAGTTATTGTTATTTTGGGAGTGATGTTTTTGTTGTGTGATGTAGTATTAAGAAAATCACTTTGAGAGAGTGATTGCATGCTTTGCTTTTTTGTTTTTTTTTTTTTTTTTTTTTTGCTCAAGTGCTTCTAATAGAGAGCCGTTTTTGGGTAGACTTCTGTATTTCAGTCAGAGTTCATCAGAAGACATTGCTAATGTTTAATGGCTGTCTGCAGAAATTATATAATTTGCAGGCCAACCCAGAATCTTGCATCATACAAAAATTAGCTTTTAGGTTATTGCAGAAAATAAGCTCTGTGACCAACAACCATTTTGATTCTTGGTTTAAACACAACTTTTATGAAATTTGAAGCCTAAATACAGTAGAACTACACCACATTTAATGACTTCAACATTACCACCATGAAGCCTCTGACGATCTTCAATCTTTATAATTAACAAGCTGAACATGTTTGTTAGAAATTAAAATAGTTTCAAGGCTGAGGCTGTAAAAGCAGACTAGTGAATTTAATATCTAAGCTCTATAGTACCCTTAAGCAACTTAGCAGCAGCTTTTTTAAAAACACGTATGAGTGGAATAATGCTGATGTATTTGATGTTGTAGAATAAAAAAAAAAGCTTATGTCATTCATTTAAACAAAAACATTTACATTTATACATTAAACAAAATGTACATTTATGCATTTAGCTGGCAATGTTATCCGAAGCGACTTGCAAAAGCAGTTCGTCAAAATGCTAACTTGTTTCTAGTTTTTAGGACGCATTCCTGCAGCTGCAGATAGTTTAGTTCCACTGTCTACCAGGAGCTAACAGGGTCATTCTAACCAGCCAAACTCTGACTTCTTGGTTGCATCACTTCTCTTTCTATTTGTGATGTCACTAACTCTTTGTCTTATGCTCAAACTTTTCATTTTCCCTCAAGACACGCTCTCTACATTTCCCTCAATGAAAAGTGACGTTGCTCATGTAACCATTTCGCTGAACTGCAGCCGGCCTGTGTGCTTTTCCTAAAGCGCAAGCAGCTGCCATACAAGATTTGAAAGGATATGTGCTAAATGCATAGAAGTGTGTGCTTCAGTAATAGGTGGTACGACCCGCTGAAACTCTGTGAGAACTTCAATGAAGGACGATTTGTGACCCCCACTAAACAGTTCATGGATGTCATGCGTGACTCTAAATAACTGATCAGTTACGTCGCAAGTTCTTGGTGTGATCGCTGTAGATGCTAGCCATGAAAATTGTCTGCAACATTATATCTGAGTCTGACCTCAGTTGTACAGAAACCACAGGGCATAATTCAGCTTGACAAACACACACACACACACACTCACATTCCAACACTCTTTTTCTTCCACACACACTTTCTGCTCTCTCGTTGGGCACGTTGCAGTTGGGGTTCAGGCCTCTAGCAGATGGACAGTGAGAGCTGCTGACAGGGCATGTTTGCGTGAGCCACCCAAGGACGGGAGAGCGGTTTCCTGGGGGAACTTTTAGAGGACGGACACACAGATGAATGTGCAGGAATGATCGAGGCCCACTGCTCCCCCCGAGGGGGTTAAGAGGGGGAACTTAATGATGGATGAGGCTTTTATTTCCTCTGATATCCTGGAACCCTTAATACGTCCTGCGTGTGTGTTAGAGGAAGGCTTTGTGTTGCTGCACTTTTGCCGAAAGGGAGAGTTTGATCTCCTGCTCTCTGTGATGTCATCAGTGCAGTCGTCACAGTAGCTGCTCTTTTGCAGCGTCATCACATGTTCTTTAAGCCACGCCCCCAGCAGCTTTACTCATCAGTTGTATTAAATAAACTCAGCGGTTTGCAGGTTCATAGAGGAAACCGTAGCACATAGATGGATGACTTCCAAGGTTTGGAATGAGCATCGTGGATACAATCTCTTGAGAAAACCGATGAAGGCAGGGGTTGTGCCTGAGGAAGCAGCTAATTAGAAACTTCCAGAATTTGATCGGTGGTATTAACTTGTTGGAAGCAGCTCCTGGCTAAATGTTTTCATGAACTGAATCATGTAGAATCTTGATTTGAACATCACTGGCACAGTCTTCAGGCTGTTCATTAACATATTAGCATAGAATTTACTGCCTGTTTGCATCAGCAGTACAATTTGAACATCATAAATAAACCTCCCCTGTGATAACTCTTTCTCTGCAGCAGTGAGTGCTCGGGTTTTTAAGTGATCATCAAGCTGTGTGTGATTTCAGAGTGTGCTTTACGTCATAGAGTACAAGCAGTATAAAAAAAAAAAAAGTGCTTTACGCTGAATCTAAATCGATAGATTCAATCTGAATTAATGGGATTCTAAGCCTGCCCTTGTGAAAAAGCAATGTGATTAATAGTATTGATTGTGAATTAGTAGTGTACTTCAAATACCAAAAGTATATTTTTAACAAAATGCACTTGTGTGTATTAAAACAGTAATGAAATAAAAGGTCATTTAAGTATATTTTAAGATATTTTGATTATCATTTTAACTGTAGAATTATTAAATATTACATTTAAATTTTATATATTTTTATATGCACCAAATTAGAATTTCATCATTGCAAATGGACAATTACATGCATGCATTTGAAATAAGACAAGTTACAAGTTTAGTTTACTCTAAATTGTTGCCAGTACATTCTACAATACACTTTAACCATATTTCAAAGACATTAGTAATTATGAAAGATGTATATCAAAGAAACATTTTCAAGTTGTGCTCCTCCGCCATACATTATAGTTATCATTTTTTATCCGCTTAGAAAATCGCTGCGTTTTTTTTGTGTGTGTGTGTCACCATACTTACTCGTGTAACTAGTCATGTAACTGTCTTTAAATAGGGAAAACATGGAAGTGTTTGGTGGCTTCTAAATTCATCCCTGTTTGGATCCGAAGGAATGAATGGTGCTAAGCTAAACGCTAGCACAGTGGCGCCGCGCGCTAGAGCGATTGAGCACACGCACTGACACGGGAGAGAGGTACATAACAACTCATCTAAGTTGAGGGAAGAACATAGTGGAATATGGAAAAATTTTGTTTCCTTCTGGACCATCATTGAGCTTTTGAAGCTTCTGTAATAGTTGCGTATGAGTTCCTCAGTTGTCCTCAGTGTGAAAAGATGGATCTCAAAATCATACAGTCACTGTTGGAAAGGGTTCAAATACACAAAAATGCTGAAAAACCACAGAATTTGTGGGAGCTAAAGGTTTTTTCAGTTTAACTGTTGAGGACAAACAAGGGACTTATGAACAACTATCACTAAACAATTCAGGTAAGAACACAGTAATAAGAATCAAGTGAATGTAAACTTTTGAACAGGGTCATTTTTATAAATTCAACTGTTATTTTCTCTTATGGACTATATAAATGTCTTTTATGTGAAATATCTTATTCAGGTCAGTACTAAATAAAAAATAACATGCATTTTGTATGATCTCTTATTTTGTTAAAATAATTAACATTTTGCAGTGTAAACTTTTGACTTCAACTGTATACACACAGTAATTGTATTGTAATAAAATGCAATAGCCTACATAAAAAGAAAAATAAATCGTTTTTTCTCTCTGCTGCGGTCCTGTTTGAGAATTCAGAGATTCATCTGCAGTGAATCTGATTTTTTCTTTTAGATGTGTGTGTGTGTGTGTGTGTGTGTGTGTGTGAGAGAGACTGCAGAGACAAGTTAAGAATGTGTTAGTACTCGTGTGTGTGTGTGTGTGTTTGTGTGTGTGCTCAGGGCGAGTCTCTATGCTTCAGTGGGTCGGCACTGAAGAATCTCTGCCTGGAAAAAATGCGGAGAATAAATGATGAAGGAGAAGAAATGGGAAAAAAAGAGTGATGGCTGCTGAGGCTGTGTAACTGGGTGTGTGGGTTTGAGTGCGTTTGTGTGCTTAGTCAACCATGGGTTCCTATTACGGAATGTCCAGTGTGAGTGAGGGGTATGAAGACACGCACACATATAACCAACACTCAGATAATTTACAGCTTGATCCTAGTGGTGTGTGTGTGTGTGTGTGTGTGTATGTGTGTGTGTCTTCACTCCAGGTGGCTCATGGTCATTGCAGTGTGTAAAATACCCCTCATCGCTTCAGCAATTCTCTTCCAGTTTCTGACCGGTCAGCATCACTTCAGACCTGTTAAAAATATCTGTTTATGTAAAGCATATATATTCTTACAAATGGAGTTTAGACTTGCCACTGTTTTGCTAGTGTTTGGCATGCCCAATCCTAAAAAAGAAATTTTGCAGGCTTGAAGCAGTGCTCATGAGAGTTTGTGAGGTCTGAATTTTCCGGTCAGCAGTCATGGACCCACGAAGCTCCAATTACTGATCAAGTCAGTTAGTCATCTTTGCTTGCTAGTTGTTATTGACATTATTTTACAAATCAGCTGTCAGAGCTGTGGTCGCTAAGACTTTTAGTACATTCAGAAGTAAATGTGGAATCTTTCAAAAAAAATAAAAATAAAACCTAATTCAATAAACCATTTACAGATGTTTCTTTACACATATTTATGCAACACCACATTCCCATCATACGTTTGTACTTGAATATCAGCTGATATTTAGATCAACAACATGATTTGTAGAATGATTGATTATTTATATCCACAAAGAAGTTACTACTCAGACAAAATTTGGCCATGTTTCTTTTTCTCCGCCAACGCACAGCTTGAAACCGAGTTGTGAAGAGGATGAAGTGAGAGCAAGAGAAAGTATCAGGAGAAATACTAAATTGGCTGTTTTTATTGACTTACAATTCAGAGTGATTGATATAAACAGACATAGAGTTTCTTAATAAAGTAATTTCTCTAAAATTTGGAGGAGCGCTGTGGCTAAATCTCAGATTGATGATATAACTGTAGTCCGTACACTTGTGACGTCACTGGCTTAGCATCGTTCTCTTTCATTCGGATGGCAGTCATCTCGTTCTTTGCTAATGTTACGTCTCATTCTCAAAGGCATCGGCAGACTCAAGCAAATGCATTTTTTTATTGGTTGATTAGAAGGACTTTTTCATTCTGGATAGCATTTTATTGGACAAACATTTGGCGATACCCTTGAGAACAACATGAGTCATTAATATTTGTTTGTGTTTTCCGTATAGAGGGTAAACTATAAACTATAACTATAAAAAGTTCGTTTTGTAAGTTGTTAGGAGTACACCAGCATATATATGTGGCCTAAAAACTTACAGACATGGACTAAAAGCCACAAATGTCCAATTTTGATTTCATGGGATCTTTAAAGTGACAGTTTGGGGCCAAGTGCCTTCTTGGTAATTGAAATGGATAAAAGCTGTTTACTGCTGAAAACTCCCATTTCTCTTAAAACCCCCATAGGAGCTTGTGTAGCCGATTGGTCCAGACTACATGAGCTGCTGTTTTACCAGACATGACCGTCACAATCAAATACATGCTAAAATTTGATGATGCGATTCCTTTTTTTTTCTTCTTCTTCAGCGTGAATATCAAACAGATGTGGGTCTTTCAGCATTGTTTTCACTTTCATGTATGAAATTCCTAATCTACACTTCTCTACTGCTTCATTGTCACTTGTTTGTCCATTTCTTTCTTCTGTGTGAAAATGTGATTGCTGCAAAACGCTGTTCTTGTGTCTCATTGGATGACTGCCCACCAGCTGATGCCACTGGCCACATTTAATACCGCATCACTTCCTGCTCATTCATTATGGTGAGATCAGCGACAGCTGTGTTGAGCACTGAACACACACACACACATATTCCTGTTTTGTTTTTTTTTTAAATCAAATAATTAATTTATTTCATTCGTTCACAACTACCATATCTGAACAGGCACACTTTCAAACACACCTGTATATATAAATAAAATAAATAAAACAATGTTCAACTAGACTCAAAAAATAGGCCAAAAACAACAGCTTCTGCTACCATAAATCTTACTCTGACATAAGTGTCATTCTGAAAATTTCTATTCTAGAGCACATTTTTAATGACAAACAGGTACATCACTAGAATAAGATGATTATAGAATCAGAGAGAGTGAATGTAACCTGCAGTGCAATTAAATTAGTTCACAGCTCTCAATCATTATGCAGAATGAGTAAACTTTCCACTTGCTCAAATATAGGACAGATAATTCCATAGGGCTTCTGATGTATGTGGTGTGTGTGTGTTTTTATTATGCATATGCATTAATTGGTAAGTTTCTTTAATCAATTTCTTGAGCTTGCAGCAGTGTTATTTAGTATAATTGAGATACTAATACTGTTTTTATTAATATTTTAGATTTTTTTTTCTAGTTAGAAGCATTTATGGTTTTAAAAAAAGGGATTCTGGAGCAGTCCCAGTGACATTGTACATTGTGCTACAAGTTAGGTGATAATACAGCAGTACTAAATATTATCAATTAACAGCAAATCAATCAAAATAATATTTTATTACTTTCTATTAAGTAACACGTTTTTCGTTTTAAGACCTCATAGACGTTTGCATCGTATGTGCAGTATTTTGCACAGCTTGTGAGGGCACCCCCATTGTTTATGTCATGTTTTTTTTCCGTAATATAACTTTTGTGCTTTCCACTGTCGTGGGAGTACAAAGGACTCAAAAGACATCAGATCAGCTGCGTTCCATCTGTGAGAAGCCAGCTGTAGACATCTGCACTGTTTCCAAAGCAAGGATGGATTGTGGGTGTGTTGCATGCTAATCTGAATTCAAACACATCCGGTTCAGTGTTAAATGCATTTCATTAGTGACACCTGTAAGCAACAGGTGCTAGATGAGTCATTGTGACATCTTAATAATCTTTTTTATTATTATGAGCAATTCATCCTCTTTAGAACCATTATGTTTGACTTGAACTATTTTATAGAGAAAGTTGAATTTATGTGCACATAGCTTATCCAGCCATCTGCACATCAAGCTGCAAGTCAAAATTTAGCCAAAAGACAATGTGGTCAACTCACATTAGCAGGCATATGTTTCATTTTTATGTGTGTGTGTGTGTTTTGAATGTGAGTGAGATGTTTGTGAGAGTGTATGTGTGTCTGCATTCAACAAGAGAGGCGGTCTGACAAATCTGGCACAGCATACACAGGCATGGCTTGTATGGTCAGTATAGACACACACACACACACACACATAGGAAATAAGGAGCTGAGGAAATCTGGGTCGCTGTTAGTCAGCCGTATCCAGCTCAGAGCTGTGAGCTTTCAGTTTTGGGTGATTCCAAGGCTGAAAATGTGGAAGCATATCACAATTACAGGCACCTGCAGAGAGCTTTTCTCTTTCAAGAAGATCCTATAATGGCGTAAACAGCCTAAATGCGTGAAAACATTATTATAGATGAACACGTTTTCATTATAGGAGTCAGTTCTTAGAAGCACAAAAAAGACAGCTTGTGTTATCTGAAGCACTCCAGAGACAGACTTCACACGCACAGCCAACAGCAGCGATCAAACAGATCAGAGGATTAAAACAGAAAAAAAAGCACTTGTATAGTGATAGGCACGGGACAAAATAGATAAACACGTAGGCTACATGGATAATAATAATAAATCACGCAGACTCTCCTGATGGATTTTGAGGGAAAGCACAAATGTGAATTGTTTACACACACGCAGTGCAGTGTGTTTGCTAAAGACCTCAAGTTTACAGCCTGCAGAGATCACCTCTGTTCGACATCAAATATTAATCTGCTGTTAGAAATTCCGACCTCGTATATCAAATCTCTCGCTTTTCCACAGATACCTTCACGCTATGTGAGTAACGCGCGGGTGTGGGACAGCAAAGGTCCGCACCTGTGGGCTGTTGTGTGAACTTTAATTTTTTGTGTTGATTTGCCACCGAATACACTCAGGATTTGCGCGGAATATAAGGGCTTTGGAGTGGACTGTTCTCAGGGTCGCCTGCCGCTGTTTCTGAGCTGTATGCGGACTGCGCACGCGGGTCCGCAGTGGCGCTGTTGTAATTTCACGTCACATCAAGTTTGATCAGCGGTCCGATTGGACAATCCGCAGCGCTGTCCTGAATTGAGAAGCTCTCTCTCGCTTGTTTGCTCGTCCTGTAGCCCGAATGCGCCTCTCCGGCATCGCGTGAGGGAGTCGGTGCGCATCTGGCGGATTTTGTTGTCGGTCTGGATGTTACGCGTGAGCTGAAGATTTCTAGAGGTCGGCGACAAAATGCGGCGGCGAGCGCACGCCTGCGTCCTGCTCCTGCCGTGGCTCATGCTGCAAACCCAGGCAGGCTTTCCAAACCAGATCAATATCGGTGAGTGAGTTGATTATTTATTGATCAAAAGATTAAACATCTTTTTGCCGAGATCTTCATCTACCTGCTGCAGCATCACCCACAGACACTCACACGAGAAGTTTGCGCCAAACAGAGTGTAAATGATGTGAATGTTACTACTGCTGCTGCTGCTGCTGCTACTACTACTACTATCTCTCACGCGAACAAATCTAAAGTCAAGTAAATGCTCTGAACTGATCTGTTCTCGCATGCAGGTGGTCTCTTCATGCGCTCCACGGTCCAGGAGCACAGCGCGTTTCGCTTCGCCGTTCAGCTATACAACACCAATCAGAACATCACCGAGAAGCCCTTTCATCTGAATTATAACGTGGACAATCTGGAGTCATCCAACAGCTTTTCAGTCACGCACGCGTGTGAGTCTTTGCTCCTTTTTCCACATAAAATTCTGCGGGACGCACCGCACCTGTTCTCCTTTAACCGTTCATAGAGCGTTATAATAACAATATATTTAATTTAGTTAAATTGGGACACTTTTTTGCTATTGAAATGACTGTTTTATCTATCTATCTATCTATCTATCATATAATATAAGCATAGAATAAAAGCTCATTATTCTCACCAAGGGCGTAGATTTGGTTTTGGTAGGGACATATTGTGAGGAGGCAGGAGACAACCCTCAGATTCTAATTTTTAAAACAAACCAAAAGCTATTCAAGCAGTGAGTCACAGGACCTTGATCATGTGCACAATGTAGGTGTTAAGAAAATTCAATTGCGTGGAAGTAGGTCTCATTACAAGCAATGTGCAGTATTCACTTGCATCACGAGTCTTGTTTTCTGTCATTTCTCTGCCCGTAACATTAAGTAAGACTGCCGATCTGTCCTGTTTCTTGTATGTCACTCCGAATCCTCTTGTTTACCTATTATTCAAAGTTTGAAGGTTATTTTAATCATGGGCAACAAAAGATGGCAACGCTAACTGACTCATCCGAAGATTCTCTCAGGTGAATTCATATAATAAAATGCAACCATGTACAGTACAGTTTATTTGTAGTAAACATCTAGAATTTGGTTGAAGGTGACAAAAACCAATGTTTGGATTTGAAAGAACCAATGATTTAGTTGTGTGTGTCTCAAAAAAAAGAGAAAGAAAGCAAGAAAAAAAGAAAAGAGAGCAGATAAAGACTGATAGTGTGAGAAGTTGGCAAAAAAAAAAGAAATGGAGAGAAGAAAACGTGAAAAACTCTTCTGTGGCACAAGCCTCAGGTCTTGATAATGGAGAGATAGAGAGAATAGCAGAAAGACTGAGAGAGAGATGATGATGAGTGCAGGCTGACATTTGCACACATGCCTAAACCAGTGCAAGGGTTAGTGCCCCGCACTCTGTGTGTGTGTGTGTGTGTGTGTGTGTGCACGAGAGTGAGAGAGCTTTACCATCATTATAAAATGCCTGTTTACAGCTGCTGTCATTACTATTTTGTGTCTCAGACTGGCCTGGCTGCTCATCTGAGCGTGTCTGTGTGAGAGACAGTGTTTGTGAGCTTTTGGTTTCCTGGCTTATCATGGTGTTATTGCTGCAGTCATTGATCTTTCTTCACTGCATTAACACACATACACACACTTTGCTTCAGGCATCTGGATGGTCCATCAGACAAAAACCTCTGGGCTTTTAAAAATAAAAATAAAAAGAGTTTGTGAGTGGAGAGGTATGCTCATAACCTCTCAGCCTCTGAAGGTGATTTTAAAGTTTAATGAATAAACTCTGCGGAGATGCTCTCAAAGCTCAAAGTACATATTCAGGAATAACATGACAGGAAGGACAAAGTGCTTTAACAGCGATGCGAGAACTGTTCATAAATAGAGACAGACACTTCTTTTTCTCTCTGGGGATGTCTTTGAATCAGAGCACACACATATTTGCATGCAGTGCTTGTATTAGTCAGGTGAGCTGGTTTAGTAAAAGTCGCTCACAGCGCTGTGAGAGTGAGTTGTGCGTCAAACGCTTCCTGAGAAAAAGGTTTTGACAGCTTACGTATGCGGTGACCCTGCTGTTTTAATTGAGGCAATCTGCATCGTGGAGAGAAAACTGTAGGGGTCAGGGGGTCTGTAAACAGGTTATTTTTCACTCACTCTTTTGGTCTCGCTCCCTCTCTACGGTTTTCAGTCTTCTCATCGTTTTTTTTCTTTATTGCTCCCTGGAGCATTCGAAAGACAGATGAAAAGAAGGGCAGAAAGGCAGTAAGCAGATGTAACCTGCTGGCTCAGTTAGAAGAACAAATGAAGGAGAGAAAAACCGAGCGAGAGGGAGACACGTAATCATTAACTTGTCTCTGAGTAATTTCTACGCCACTAGCATCACCAGTTGCAATTGCAAAAATAACTTAGTTGGCATGAAATGGAAATTTCTAAATGCATGTTATTGGTTTATTAAACAATTCTTCTGTTTCATTTGTACTTTTTTTTTATTAAAATGTTAACTTAATCTTCTAGTGAAAAATCAGACTTCTCTCTGTTCTCTCAAAGCTCACATCAAGTTCAAGTCACTGATGCTTGCATGTAGAACAACCACAGGCTCAGCACCCGCCTACTTCCATTCAC
>SCHK01090214.1:0-11214 GCA_004124795.1 Poropuntius huangchuchieni
CCCACCTCTTCCAACCATGCCAGGGCCGGCCAAACGAACCGCGCCCACACTAGTCAAACGAACCGCGCTTTGGCGGTTAAACGTGCTCGGGCATGGTTCGGATTGCCTAGTGTGAGTACACCCTAAACATACTCCACAAAAAAGAAGAATCAGTGACTCTAAGCATGTTAAAAACTGTGAAAAGCTGCTTCATTTTCATCACTGCAACTCAAGATGGTGTGGCTTCAGCCATAGTGAATGAATAAAGAAGAAAAAAGGCAACAAAGAGGACCATAGCCAGAAAACTAAATGAAAAAGTTCCTAAACTCCAAGAGCTGCTGGGAAGGACAGGCAGTGCATTGGGCGTCAAGCCAAAACACAATGAAAAACAATGACAAGATCACCATCCGGTACATTTCCAATAAGAACTTAACTCAGAAATATAGAAAATGCACTTACATCAAAAATATGAAAAGCATTTTGCTCCATATTGGAAATGCACCAACTTCTGTGATGACAACATGACACCAAAGTTTTCCCAGACATGACAGCTAGAGATACTCACCAGATTAGAGCTGATTTTCTATCAGTCAGCCCAAAGAGATCACAGGACACAAAATATAATCATGATAAAGAGGGACACACTAAAATCTCCAAAGGGTTAAAATGACTGCTACACAGCAAAATTCAACTTTGGATGGAAAGATGTTATTGGAGTTGCGGATTGTATATGTTCAGTTAAAGAATAAACAGTTACTGTTTGACAGACATTGCTCTGGAGCAAAGATCATTTCTCTCTTGTCAGTTTATCACAACAGAATCCTACCAATGCATTATTTAACACAAGTACAGAAAGAATTTTTTTCTTTGGGGTCAAACACTTACCATTAAACCATAAATCTCTGAAGAACTTCTCACTTTTGGCAGAATCTCCATTGGTATGTCAAAATATCTGTTATATATGTAAGAAATATACGTTATGAGTAAATATTTAAAAACTGTCAAGGCTAGAATACACTACAAAAACTTTGCCCAGATTATTGCCCTGATTTGTAGTTTGGTCACCAGTCTGCATATTTTAGGCAGAGCTGAGAGATTTTATAAAGAGGGGGAATAAAAATAAATTAATAAATAAAATCACACAGTGTGTGATGGGCACAGACTCTGATTTTTAGCGTCAGAGGATGTCTAACAAAATTAAGATTTAAAACAATATTTCTTTCATTTGTCAGGTGTCTTCTGAGCAAGTTTGTTGTGTTTGAAATAACTTGAAAATCTGGTAGTGTGTGACAGTCTGTCATTTAGTGTATGATGGTCAGTTTTTCTATGAAACCATTCACAAATTCTCAAGTGTGTGTAGTGCAGATTTTAAAAGTCATGTGTATTCCAGTCTTAAAAGGATACTCAAAATCCAAAATGAAAATCCTCTCATAATTTACTCACCATCATATCGTTCCAAATGTATGAATTGTTCAGATGAACTCAAACAAACGAATTAAACCCTCAAAGTTCACGCTTCAAAAACCACACAAAACAAAAATGATGGTAATATATATGGCCCAAGACTATGAACAAAAAAATAATATTTTAAATGTTTTTAACCATTGTTTCCAGCCAACTGTCATACACAGGTTCAGGAGAGAATTGTGAAGCATGACGTAAATGTGTTTTTAAGCTGACGTGAGAAGTGACACAAAAGTCATCGCTTTTCAGTGGAATTTCACAACATGCGGACGTTACGCTTCACAAACGTGCTGACAATACCAAGTGAACCTACAGTAGGTGTGACAGGTGGTCAGAAGCGAAAAAACTATTTTAAAATGCTAAAAAAAAAAAGTATTATTTTTCTCTCACACATACCTATAGGTTTGTTTAAGAACACACTGAATCATCATATAGAAGAAAAAAAAGTTATTTACATCTAGGACAACATGAGGGTGAGTAAATGATGACAGAATATACATTTTTTGGGTGGAGTATCCAACATACTTTTTGACATTTGCATATGCAAATAAGATTTGGGCCAGAAATATAAAACTGTATTGTATGCAAATCTGTACTTACTTGCAGAGCTCTGGATCCCAGTCCATTGTGTGAATATTGAAGAGCATTGTCCGGCTGGCATTGGTTACATCTGTGCAATGAACACCTCCTTTCTTCCCCCCCGTCAGGCACTGAAAGTAAGGGGTTACCACAGATTATTTAAACAAGGTAAAATATTTGGGTCAATGACATATAAGGCTTTTCGACAAGCAAACTTGAGATTTTGGTTCTAAAAATTATAGAATTAAAAATGTATATAAAAATTATTTACAAAAACTCAAAAAGAAAAAGTAAATACTTTGTTTTTTAAACACTTTAATTACTGAGAACCTTTTAAAAAAAATGTTATGCATGTTAAGGAAATGAATTAATTTTAAGATAAATCACAGTCGCATCACCTGACATGTTTTTATTCATCTAGATGAAAAAAAACAACAACACTAAAATCATTTAATTTAAAATTTTAATATGAATTTATGTGCACACAACATTCTTAATGTTTGAACAATTCCAACAGATATTTATTTTTGCATTTGTCATTGACCCATTTACATCATGATCACTTAATACTGATTAGTGCAGTGGTTCCCAACAACGTTCATGGAGTTCCCTCAACACTGCACATTTCTCATGTCTTCTTTTTCTAACATCAATTTCAGGTCTTAGAATCTCCTCTAATGAGCTGATGACCTGAATCAGGCATGCTTGATTAAGAAGACATAACTTATGTATTCAGAAATGTGGTTGAGAACCACTAGATTAAAGCATTTGAATTCAATCTGCAAGGATGAGTGTTATTATTAAGCAGTCTAAAAACATTGGATTGCTAAGGCATGCACTAATTTCTTCTTTTACCATTAAACTTCAAAAAAACTTATACACAAACACTATACAGATGCAGTAGAGAAACCTCACTGCCACTGCTCTTACCCAGATAAGCCAGGAGTCCACTGTTCCAAACATGGCCCTGTGAGACAGCACAGCTTCATGGACCTTCTCCACATTATCCATCAGCCAGCGTAACTTCACTGCGCTGAAGTATGTGCTGATGGGTAGGCCAGTCTTGTGCTGTATGAAGCAAGATAAGTACAAACAATAATTCAGTTTTGCAAACTTTGTGTACAGTAAAAGAAATAAAAAAAAAAAAAAAAACAACCTGAATAAGAAAGACTTCCTTTCTGACATATTGAAAATTGTTTAATATAATAATGGATTATGGATGTAATCGTTCAAGATAATTTCAGTCTTATTTACAAGGAGACACTGGCACTCTCACCTTGAGATGGTTTTTGTTTCTGCCTGGAGTTTTGTTGATGAGCCTTTCTACTGTTGACTGGGTCCGCAGATCAAGCCAAACTAAAACACATCAAAACAAATCAGGAATTACTTGGTTATTTAATTCTGGACTGTAAAGCAGAAGATATGATTATTCATATACTAATAAACAATGGTCATATACAGTACACACATACACTTATACGCTCATTACGCAATTCTGCAATTTTTTAACACCACTTACTAAAATGTTTTAATTGAAATAAAAACTATTTTAAGTCTTTCATTAACATGAATGACTGATATGCTTCTTTAAATGAAAATTTGCCTATTATTTTCTGAGGTACATGACAAGCTCTTTTCTATACAGGGTCACTAAAGTTGAATTACACCATAAAATCAGCCCATGTAACAACAAGATTATATAAATATAGTACAGAAGTCACGTGGACTTTATGGTGCTTTTCTTGTGGTTATATTTGTTCTTTTTGGAGTTTTGAAAGTCCCTGCTCACTATCTCCTGTGGAACAGTGTAAAAATTACTTTTATATTTTATGAAAAAACTGATTCACATGGGTTTGAAATGATGCAAGGATGAGTAAATAATGAGAGATTTATTATTTTTAGGCGAATTGACCCTTTAACTGGATGCTTTCTTTTAAGAACAGACCTGAAAAGGACAAACCCAAAATCAAATGGCTGCAGTTCATGAACCCTGGACTTTACTCAAAGACACTTGAACTTGCCTTGTCCAAATGAGACAACTAAGGCTGTAAGCAGTTAAAGAACATGTATTTCAAATAAAACAATGCATGTGAACTAACTGCAAACAAACAATATTTTTATTTTAATACATGACAGTCCAAACAACGACACACTTGAGTGAAAGCCAAGTCTAAAGATGATAACTCTTCTACTTTGAGTTTTATGTATCATTTTCTTAGACGAGTGAAATCACCAAAAGGCTACCACAAAAGCCAAGTAACATTCACAACATGCAAACATTCACTCTTTATCTTATGTCTGATATGCTGGAAATGGCTATGATTCTTTTTCATAGCTTGTTACACACAATTACAGGAATTACATTGTGTGACAATTATATATTACATAAAGAACATTGAGAAGTAAGATGTAAGCAGCTGAACATTCTTCAAGTGTTAAACAGTGCTGTGCAGGAATTCCTGCTCCGCTTATATGAACAACGTCAATCCAACATTTTTGGATTTGATTGGCCATTTCAATCATTTTGTCATTGACGAGCACTGTTACACTGCTACACTGAGCCTGAGCACACCAAATAGATTAATCACCGGGAAAACTCCCAGTGCTCCAGAAGGCCAGTCCACCCCTGGGCATATAAAATATGAAGGTAATAATATTTACCTATAGCATTATAAAGTGGTTCTCCTGTTTCCTTGTCCCAAACAAGGGTGGTTTCTCTCTGATTGGTCACACCAATAGCTGCATAAAGATTAACACATGTGAAGAAATGTAAATAAACAACCATGAGCACGTAATGGCAGGTGAATGGAGAAATAAGTTGTCTTGTTACCTTTTATGTTTGAGATGTCGATGTTGAGCTGGGTCAGTTTCTCACAGGTTCTGTCCATGCACTCATACACAGACTGAAGAATCTCTTTTGGATCCTCCTCCACCCAGCTGAGGGAAGACAATAAATCATTTTTAACAGGTTATTATAGTTAACTAAATTTAAAACCATAAACAATTTTGTTATTTAAAAATAAATAAACTTTTAAAGTTAAATAAAATAATATTTATACAATATTTCTCATTTTCATTTAGTTTAACTTGTTCTACAAAAATAACTAAAACTGAAATATATCTCTTTTTTAATTATAGACATTAAAAAACACTAAGAAATGTGACAAAAACACATAAAATGACTACAGTTCTAATTAAAACTAAAATTAAAACAGATAATATAAAATTAAAAACTATAATAGGATCTCAATGGTACTAAAATAACCCTGGTTCTCACTCCTACCAGCCACATGAAATTTGCATGATTCTTAAATATAGCACACTGGGCATAACACAGCTGACATCTTTGCTATCAACGTGAATGGAAGAAATCCTATTCAGCTCATCCAGAATAACAGTATGAACCAATAGTGAACTTATGATTTGAATCACAAGTTGTACTCTTACTATATTGCATAATCCATTTCCCCATTGAACCAGTGTGCGTCAACACAAAGGACACAATACTCACCCCTCTTTAGGAAAGCTCTGTTTAATCTCAACCTGATGGTGACTGAGAAGCTCTGCTGTTTTTGCATTGAAAACCTACAATTAAAAGAACAAAGAACTTTCAGGTTATTAAACACTTGATGAGCGTAGAGTCCATTTTTTTATAATAGAAAACTCTAATCTGCCACAGTTCCATGTTCAGTATTAGAAAGACAAATCACAGGTATAAAAACTCAATGTTTCAGAAATAACCACTTGAGTTGTGTTTCTCTGACTTGTACCTGCTGCAATTCAGCGTGGTATTGCAGTAATTTGTCAGTGATGTTGAAAACTGGAATTTCCAGCAATTAATTACAAAGGCATTAATCACAATGTTTGACCTCATTCTGAACTTTTCTGTTGAGTAACAATTCTGGCCACAACATTTTAACAATATGAGGAATGTTTCTTTGTCAGGCCCTGAAATTGAAAGCACGCCCTCTTTAAAGTGTCTCTATTATGGATTTTTGAAAATTACCTTTCATGCAGTGTGTAAAACAGCTCTAAGTGAATAACAACATCCTGCAAAGTTTTAAATCTGAAAGTGCACCGTGTATAAAGTTATTTTCTGAATCATTCAAAAGAGTCATTTTTAAAACAAATCCCAATCCGTTTCATGTTGAGGTCAACATGAAATATTAGCATATTGCCCACCCACTAGTTGTGCGCAGATCTGGGAAAACTTGGATTCTTGCGTTGGTCTGAATGAAAATGCTAATTCATTCTTTGCCACTAGGTGCCGCTTTTGGAACGTTAAAAGCTCACAAACACTGCTTTAACTGAAATCAACCAATCACTGCAGATTAGCGTCACTCAAAGGAGGGGTTTGGAAAAATGAATCGTTGAACGCAAATAAGCTAAAAACGAATGCATATTATAAGAAAATGAAAGTGTTTTTTGACCTTGCATGCATGTCAACCTGTTGTTGGTGACTCCCAAAACCAAAATATAAACCTTTCATAACCCCTAATAGGGGCACTTTAAACACAAACGTCTTCCTATTGGACACACAAAGAAAATATATTGAATTGCGTTTTACACTTTTAGTGCCACAACCTTCAGATCTACAGCCCACAGTAGCCAACGGTGACATTTTAAAAGAGCACCACAAGCAGGGTTTCTGCAGGTAAACTGAAGATCATTTTACAAAAACAAACAAACAAACAAAAGCTTAAGGCTTGAATAGCTCTGATGCCAAATACTAGAATGGAAATAACTTTGCATTCTGATCACATTGCAAAAGTGTTTTTTTTCTTGTTTAATTTGTGGAATGACGAATTAAAACTTTTTTTTAGACCAGCAGAAATCCGCACAAGACACGAGTGAAATAAAACACATAAATTACACCCCAGACACTATACAGACTGCATGGGGAAACTGTCATTTAAAAAGTTCGGATGTTCAAACAAAAACATCACGATTACAGCTGTCATTATTGTGGGAATTAAAGTGTGTTTTAAGCAAACAGTTGACCGTTGCAATGCCGATCAAATCTAAACATTGTGTAACTGGGTAAAACGAAGATTATTAGCAAGATGAATTTGACAGATTCTGAGACACAAGCACTGAGCAAACAGAAGACTAACTAGAAGAACTGGCATTGTGCGAACGAGCATATTCAAAAACTAGATGTAACGTTAATCCACGTGGGTAACTGGCATGACAGAAGTCCAGCTGAACCGGCTACGAAATATTTACCCGCACATGTTGGCAAGGGCAGGGAGGACTCTCCAATCTTTGTCGGTATATGAGCCACTTGAGCTCCACCATAACACTGATGACAGTCTTCAAGATGCGACTTACCAGAAAGCGTGTGGAACTCGTGCCTTGGTCAATTGCGGCTACGAGGGGGCCCAGCATGATCCTGTTCGACGATGCAGCCATTGTGCCGTTCATTGAATCAGTGAGTGACCACAGCAGCCAGAAATATAAGAGTGGACACTGGCCTCACTGCTCTGCGCTCCGCCTCCGCCCTTTACTCCCGCTTCGACGTCTGCGAGTACGCGGCACGTGATGACGTAAACACTGCAGTAGGAGGGTTTTCCTATTAATACACATTAATATGCCATATTTACCGAACGCATAACACGCTGGAATTTAAACTTTGGAGTTTAAACTTTTTATTATAGAGAATTGTAATAAAGTTTGTAATAAAACTGTACAGATGCAATAAATTATGTAATGTGATATTATGACGGGGATGGTTTTGTGATTAGTAACACAATAATGTTTTATACATTACCATTTGCACATTATTCTAAATTACGTATCAATTATTATTATTATTGTTGTTTTTATTTTAACGTTAAATATAAGATAATATTGGAGTATTGTTGGTTCTACATAACTTGAAAACACCGAGATGGTCTTCACTGCAGAACACAAGATCCAGAGATCCAGATCCAACTCCTCTCACCTGACCTGACATACCCCTAAACGTACCCGTCTCCACCCCCTGATCCCTAAACCCACCCATCTCCACTCATAAACCTACCTATCTCCACCCCCTAGATGTGGATCCAACCTCGCTCCCTGGATCTTGTGTTCTGCAGTGAGGAGCTGAAAAATGCCAACCTTTTGCTGCTAACAGGGCATGCTTCATTTTCAATAATTCAAGCAAGTGCATTACGTTTTTGTGTTTAGCAGATGTTTTTTTATCCAAAGTGACTTACAAAAAAGTGTTTGGGGAACAAATGTGTTATGCCACATTAATTAGGTCAACACCACATGTACTTGTTACATTGTAAGAGGAATGGCATCTATACTAATATTAGTCTGTTTCA
The DNA here is from genome assembly GCA_004124795.1 of Poropuntius huangchuchieni. NCBI lineage: Eukaryota > Metazoa > Chordata > Actinopteri > Cypriniformes > Cyprinidae > Poropuntius > Poropuntius huangchuchieni. Next base: position 8,334 of record SCHK01090214.1, read on the forward strand.
TTCTTTTTCCAAGGTCACTGTAGCCATCCGTCCATATCCAGATTAGATGGTCACAGCAGTCAGTCTGGTGGATCAGCACCTAGAGACAGCCCTGAATGTCAGCAGAGACCTAGACATATAGATGAACCCCAGAGACAGTCAATCGATCATCGACACAAGTCCTCAACAAAGACTATGTCATAAGACTATGACTATGTTTTAGACTATGAGAACCAGAAAAGTTCTTTTCACGGCCTGATTTTTGATGCAACCTGGAATTTTAGACCACACCATGTTGGTTTCATCTGGCCAGAAGAGAACTAGCCCCTACAACTGAACCTGTTTTTTGTTTTGTTTTGTTTTATTTTCTCTACAGGGAGTTGGTTGTTGTTATCAGCTTGATTTTTGAGCAACAACAGGTTTCTAATTTTTGTTCATCAGCTGATTCTGATGTTGGATTCAAGGGCTTCTTTTCCATCCATGTTGTCACTGACAATATAAGTACCTTTTCATAGTGGGATTCCATTCCTCTATTTGTTTCTGACATTTGTGAACTGGGTACAGTATTTCATTCCCTCAAATGAGAATGAAACAAACTTTACATTACTTCCTGCCAAGGTCTTTTTGTGCAAAAAGGTGCAATTCACAATTTGTACTCATGGTGTTGCTATTGGTCTTCCACAGTAATAACAGTGACAGAGGCACATGGAGCACTGAGGAGTCTTGTCTGTGCAGTCAATGTGACTTTTTATTATTATTTCAAGTAGTGCTGCTGGGCATGTTCTCACTGAAATGATTCAGTTTGACTGGAATAATGGGTAACATGAATAGCATATTTCAAAAGCATCCAACTTTTCCAGTCAATCATATGGCTGCATAAATCCATCTAATATCCACTTGAATGTGTAACTGCACTGCACTGTTTAATCAAATCAAACGCTCTTTGCTTTAGCCGGTAATGAAAAACTTACTGGTGTATCAGATTTGGTCGTAAACTTCATAATATGTATTTCACATAAATCTGTCTTTTAAATGTGTATACATTATTCAAAGTCATTTTAATACTGGGGTTAATTCTTCCTTGCCTGCTGTTTGCCAAAATTTAACTACCTTATCTGGTCTATTACTGTCTCTTGGCCCTTTAAATATGTCATAAATTCCAGACTGTTTTTGGCATTACTGTACATCTGAGAGAGACCCAGCTGTTGTCACATCTTGTTTACAGAGGAGATCTAACCCAGCAGCTGACAAGCTCAAGGCATCATCCCTGCTCAATATGCTTTATTGTCAAAGACTAATTTTGACATATAACTACCCACTTCATGACAACCTCAAAATCTCAGTGAGTTATACAGGTTTTTATTATTATTATGTATATTATTATTAATATTGCAGGCCATAAAGAGTCTTAATTTGTGCTTCCACAAATTAAAGCCTTATAAGGATCTTAAATCAGAGCAGAAAGATGCAATGCAAAAAATCTTGCTCCGTGATCTTGCTTTCCAATACAAATGTCCAAAGCTCCTTGAATCAAGATACATTTACTTGAGCTTCACACTTACAGAGCTATTCAAGTACAGGATTCTGAAAAAGGGACATTTCTTTTTTTTGTCGAATTTATTTGGCACTGATATTTTACATTGGTTAAACCCATCAATTACAATAATAACACACAAAACATTTGTTACTTGTAAATGCGTCTAATCCAAATACTTCACCCAACTGCATCAGCTTCATCAAGTTTCTGCAGGTTTTTAAATAAATAGGGATATTCACATAAGTGCAGTAAATAACATTTGCATTTGAAAGTAAGTATTACATTGACAATGATGGTGACTGACGCAAATACTAGGAGCAGGTACCAGAATTTAGTAGAACATCCTAGAAAGATCATAGTCAGAATGTTCAGCAGGGAAATTTTGGTTAATTAATTTTCCAGTCTCTGATGTTACTAGCTGTCAGAGCTCTTTGCACCTTTCTCATTCCTAGGTTGACTGAGGAGCTCCTCTATTCGTTGAAGGTCATTATCAGTATCCCGATGTTTCTCACGCTTCATTTCCCCAATGAGATCATCTGTAAGCTTGAGACGAGCATTCCTGTAATGGAGATATCAGCTCAGTTTTCTGCCCAAGTATGAAAAGATTCTCTTTTCCTGGTGTAACTAACCATTCAGCAACTCTCAGCTCATGTAGCTCTCGTCTTTCCCGTTGTCTCTTGTCATGCATGGTCTCACCCCCCAACTTCTGCAGACCAATGATTACAACTCCAGCCGGCAGCCTGTTACAACATCACATGTTTGTCAAAGAGCAATTAAGCAATATAACATGATAGAGAGTGCTGCTGATATAAACAAAAGGTGTGCAGATAATCACAGCCATGCTGATATTTAGAACAACAGCATTTAACTCTTCTGCTGAGTGCTGAATAATAATCAATTTTTAATTTTACACACAGTGCTTTAAGTTTTTCAGGTAGGTCTAAAAGTATTCAAGGTACAGAATATAATGTATACATTTAATATACTTAATTCTTATTATATAATTAATCCTTATTAAAGCTTGCTAGGTTATTCAGTGTAGAGCAGATTTAACCAGTGACTTTCTATTTTTCTTTTGTTCCTTTATTAACATAAATGACTCATGATAGCGGCAGACATAATAATCTGCTGTCACTTTAAAGAACAACTGCATGGAACACATATTTTCTTCCAACTATTGATATAATACTTATTATTAAGAATGTGCTTATAAGTATACTCACCAAAATGGGCATTTTGACTTATTTTGTGTTTTTGGCCAGATACTTTTCCACTAAGCATCTGTCTTTTCATTTAAAGCAGACATACACTTACTGTTGTAAAGACAAATTCAATATGGCTCATTATTATTATAAGTATTAGTAG
>SCHK01090233.1:253-12772 GCA_004124795.1 Poropuntius huangchuchieni
ATAGAAATGAATAGAGGTCAATGTGTCAGAAACTAAGCCCAACAGTAAATTCAAGCTTTGTGTTCTTGATAAATGTTTACATGAGCCTCTGAAGGGATCCGTAATGGCACTTGAAGCACAGCATTGATCTGAGGAGAGCGCCTCTCAGGATGAGAGGCCAGCTGGCATGGCTCAAACCGGACGGTCCAACCCCTGGAGCGACTTTTCTTGGAGTCTTCTCAAAAAGATGTCTCATGTCAATCTATCTCAGTTAAAACTGCCTCATTACCTAGTCTGGAGTTGCAGGAGGCTGGGAGGAAAATTTCAATTTAATGTCTTACCTTGGATTAGAAGAGAACGTGGAAGAGGTTATTGCCGTCATCAGAGCATCCAACGAAACAGTGAGGAGAAAAGAGAGAGGAAGAGAGAGGGATACCAATTAGTAAATGGCAATAAATATGTCTAATAGAAGCGAAAACATGGTGCTAATCATGGCAGGATTCCTGAGCCCACGGCATTCTGATTACACATGCAAATGAGGCATCGTTTAGTTTGTTGGGAAACAACCTTGGTCAGACATCTTAGGATATGCTTGCAAAAAAATTACTTAAAAATCAGATATGATAAATTCATATGTGATTTTACTTCAAAGGCAAAAAAAAAAAAAAAAACATTCCAAATGTTTTAACTCACTTAAATGTATTAATCACTGTACAGCACATGGGGTTATAAAAAGCTCTGTACAAGGTCATGTGTTAAGAGAATTTCCTTGATACAAGTCAAGCAGCATCTAAATAAAGATCGAGTCCATGCTGAAAGCTTTTCGTCTATTTTCCTCGAGTGTCTATGAATTTAACATGGGAGCTGAGCTTTCCATGAGTTTTACACAGCACATCGCAGCACCTGTACACCCAAAATAGTCGCTGATCCAACCTCCTGCAGAAACAGGAGAGCCCAGAGCTCTCACTCCTCTCTGGTGATCCTATTTCTAGGTGCAACCGAATAAAAATATGTTTCTTGTTCTATCATGTCAGATTCCTGATTTCTGAAGGATCACATGACACTGAAGACTGGAGTAATGGCTAATGCTAAAAATTCAGCTAGTATTCAAAAATACACTATAACAGACAACGATCATTTTGAAATATATATATATATAAAACTTTGCAATATTATTATTTCATTGCATTTTTAAATGGTAAGCATAAAGAGTCAAAAACATCACAAATCTTACCAAACCTAAACTTTTAAACAGTAGTGTAAAAAAATATGGTAGGATCTGATTTTATGCATTATAATTTAATCGAATTATGTCATATTACTGGGAAAAAAATATTTAATTATTTATTTAGTTAAGATGAAGAGGTTATTATTTTGTTTGATTAAAAATATTCACTCTCATTTTTTTTCTTCTTTTAGAAATTGCATTCCTGCATAGCTCAAACACTAAAGCATGGTGCTAGCAATGCCAAGGTCATGAGTTAATGTAAGAACTGATCAAATGTATAGCTTGAATTGAACGCAAGCATCTTCTGAATGTACGAATGTAAAAAAATGAATAAGATGCACTAACAAAAAAAAAAAAAACTCTTGATTAGGAAACACACATGCACTATTAACAAAGAGTTTTCCCTCAATAATCTCCTAATTTGCTGTTTATTTATAGTAAGTAAGGTAATTGTTGTACAGTAGTAGTTAGTGAATAGTGTTTCCTAATCTAATGTGTACCAAGTAATGTACAGTAAGACCAGAGGACATCTCTCTAAAGTGCATTTCACATGGACATCTCTCCTTTCTACATAAAAGGCACTGCAGAAATAGGAAGACAGTGATAACAGTATAGTTATACTATATACAATAATTAGTATTGCTCAAGATATACATAAAAAAATTTGCATTGACCAGTGATTGAAACAAGGGTACCCATACAGTATGTCAAAAAATATTTTAAAGGGATAGTTCACCTAAAAATGAAAAATTCTGTCATTAATCACCCTCATGTTGTTCCAAAACCCATAAGACCTTCGTCCATCTTCGGAACACAAATCAAGATATTTTTGATGAAATATAAGAGCTTTCTGACCCTGCATAGACAGAAACACAACTACTACATTCAAGGCCCAAAAAGGTAGTAAGGACATTGTTAAAATAAACATTAGAATACTTTTTGTGTGCAAAGAATACTTCTGTGCATCTTTGTATTGTTGTGAACATGCATGAAAGACTGACACAGAGGAGAAAAAAATTGTTGAATAAATTCCTTATTTTTGTTTTCTTTGCACACAAAAAGTCTTCTCATAGCTTCATAACATTACGGTTAAACCACTGATGTCACATGGACTATTTTAACAATGTCCTTTCTATCTTTCTGGGTTGAATGTGGTAGTTGTGTTACAGTCTATGCAGGGTCAGAAAGCTCTCACATTTCATTAAAAATATCTTAATTTATGTTCTGAAGATGAACAAAGGTCATGAGGGTGCGTAATTAATGACAGAATTTTCATTTTTAGTGCGCTATCCCTTTAAATATATGCTAAATATATCATATAATTGAAATGACTCATTTAAAGGGCTGTATGTCATTGAAAACCCAATATTGTGCTGTCTATGCTTTCTGAGTAAAGTAAATCTACCCACGTCAGCTCCTCACAGCCCATGCGTTCCTTTTACCCCATCTTGTAGATGCAGTTAGTCTAGTTTTAATTCATCTCCACTCTCAAGAGGGTTTGTCCCTTTTGCTTGGCACCAAACTCCACCCGTGTACTCCATCTCCATAAAACCAATCCATTACTAACAGGGCAGGCCACAGAGCAGCCCCCTCACGCCCTGCTAAACGCTCCTGCGCTCTCTCTCACTTTGCCGTTTGTGTTTCATTTCACACTCTTTCAGGCTATTTTTCTTGTGCTCTTTTCTTGAGGGAAAGAGAAGGGCTGCGTGTTTGGGAAAAGGGGGGACGTTATTGGTTCTCTTACAAATAGCATGGCGAAAAAAAGCTCTCGAGATAACACAAGCGAGCGCCTTTGGTGTACCACTCTCACTCTCGCCCAATGAATAAATGAATGAATTAACACGACGCTCAGGCCCCGGGGTCCCTTTGCAACTCTCCTAAAAGTGGAAAGTCCTGCCCCTGTGCCTCTAAAGTCACCAATGACACACACACAAACACAAACCTCCGATTCAGAGTTATGACACATACACACACAAGATTTATGACCCACATCAGAGCATTTGCAATTCAAGAGTTCAGAACTCTATTTATTAGCAACACTCAGAGAAGGAGAGAGCGAGCGCGAGAGAGAAAGTAGTAAAGGACATCAGGAGGTAGATCCTGTGAGAAAGAGGATGTTATTCTGTTTGTGAGAAGCCACATCCTCACGGGGATGAGAGACGGCTCTATTTTTACAGAGCAGCTTTAGTGCAAACGGCCTTTCAGAGAGAAAGACAATGACCGAGAGAGAGACGCCTAATGCCATATCGCCAATGTCCTACTCTGTCACCTTTGTCAGCAGAACTGGAAAAGAAAGAAAGGAAGAGAAAGAGAGATGGAAAAGACACTTTCTGGGTGGGCGTTTGAACGATCGACCGCTATGAACTTTAGCCTCCCGAGAGAAAACAACAGCATTTTCACCTCACCCACCAACCAAGTGATGTCCTGCATTCGGTTGGGAGTCACAAAACTGAGATTCGACCCTCAAATTAACTGCTTCTACTTATAGCACAATGCTGAGAAAAAGTGAGTACACCCCATGAGAAGGACATATAGATTTTTTTTTTTTTTTTAAATGACATTTTGTACAGTACTGCCCAATTGTTGTGTTGAAATCAAGTGCAAATTAGAAGAACTTTCTTTTAAAGGAAGGTCACGCCCTTTTAAAAACCTCAATCAAATTGTCTGGTGTGGTTATAAGTATCAAAATTTACTATGAAAATGCCTCAGACAAAACAGTTTACTAAAGAATTTATTAGAATATTTTTTTATTTATTTATCTTTTTTTAAAGATATCTTATATTCACAAAGCTCTCATTTATTAGATCACAAAAATAATAAATATTATTGCAATTTGAAATAACTGTCTTCTATCTGAATATTTTTTTTAAATGCAATTTATTTCTGTAATGCAAAGCTGAATATTACGTTACTAGCATACTGGCTGTTAATTAGTACTTATAAAACACATATTAAATGCCTTATTCTGCATTATTTTAGGTCCCATAATCCTACCCCATACCTAAACTTAACAACTATCTTACTAACTATTAACAAGCAACAAATTAGATGTTTATTGAGGTAAAATTCTCATCATCACTGAATATATAGTGAATATAAAATGTTACCAAAACAATTATGCTGCCTAATATTTGTGTGAATACATTTTCAGTATACTATGTACACTGTAAAAAAGTGAAAAGTTCACCTAACTTAAATAAATTGAGGAAACCCGTTGTCTTAAAATTATTAAGTATATAATAATAATAAAAAATAAGTTAAGTGAACTTTACAGTTCAAGTAACTTATTTTTTTTAATTATTATTTACTTAATTTTAAGACAACAGGTTTCCTCAATTTTTTTAAGTTAAGTCAACTTTTATTTTTTTATAGTGTAATGAATAAGATCAACTTTTAATCAGTTTAATGCATCTTTGATGAATATTTCTTACAAAATATATAAATAAATAAAAAATACTGACTCCAAACTTTTGAACAATAGAGTATTATTTAAAAAAAAATGTTTTTTGATTTTTTTTAATATATATAAATGTTTTTTTAATTATATGAATTTATTAAAACATTTATAAATATTATTAGTAATAAAATAAATGCATTTTAAACAAAAACAATACTGTTTTGGCTAACATGTCTATGTAATTTAATACAAAAACTGCATAACCTGAATTACACATTCAAGTTCAAGGTCAATTCACAGAAAATCCAACGAGAATCATGTGCTCACGAATTGGACAATAGTGATGATTGATGTGTCTTTTATTGTCTCCGTACTGATTTCTCCTCTCACAAAATTCAATTCAGACTGAAAATTCACAACCAAAACATGACTGAAGTGGTTCTTGATTCCCAACACTAGTCCGGCCCCTCCAGCACCTCTAACCGGCACTCGTCCCCCTTGCACACTAAGGTGAAAAAAAAAAATCCCCAAACCCCTGAGGATTAGCGAAACAGCTCTCTTCGTCATCAGAAAGAGGGATTTTAATTTCACACTGTTATCAGCGCAGACGCAGTGTCACCGCTTCAAAACCTTCACCGTGAACTCTGCGGTGAGCGGAGAGACACACAGCCGCTGACAGCACTCAAGTGCTCACTATAAAGGCAGTCAGAGAGACCCAGAGGGGAATCAAAGCCGAGAGACGCGTCTGCTCTTTCTGGCTCGCTTTGGAGAGAGAGATAGACAGCATGTTTTTTGCATAGGGTGGGTTTTCGCGACTCGTTCACACGCACGCAGATGCACGGCGCTCTTTATGGCTGCAGTAATTGAACTAACTGATGTGATCTTTCACAGGCCTGCGTGCGGGAATGAAACAGCAAGCCGTGCAGAGGGCGACACAGTAATCCTCTGTAGGTCAAAGAACAGAGGCAATGGAAATGAGGATTTCTTATAATAGAATCCCAAACCATCGCTTGAAATTCAAGGATGCGTTTGTGCCGCGAATCAGGCAGCAGAAAGCCGCCATATGGACTAACGTAAGCAAAGATGCTTTCAAATGTCTGTTTGTCTGTCTCTCTCATGCCTGTCCATCAAACGCAGCTTTGGACCAAGAGATGCGACCACCAGAGGGAGTTTTGAAGTTCGTTTGAAGAATTTCAGCAGTTAATTTCACCTTAAAACTTGTTCTCAGAGCGCCTTCGTAAAAAACATTCCCATTTTCTGTCTTGGTTGCCAAGGCTTTGTGGAACTCGGAAAGCTATTGCTTAGGTGTCTTCTAGAGATGTTAAGAAGACAAAGAAATCTTTCTTTCTCTCTCAGAAAGTTCTGGACTCTAATCGGCTTGAAGTAGGGACGCAGAGATGACAATATTTGGGCTAAAAAAAATGAATTGGCTCCTAATCAATGCAATTATAAATCTAAGTTCATAATTCCCACCAAACATGTTAATGTTTTTTGGTCACACTTTAGAATAGGGAACGCTTAGGCACTATTAACTATGACTTTTCCCTCAATAAATTCCTAATTTGCTGCTTACTAATAGTTAGTAAGGTAGTTGTTAAGTTTAGGTATTGGGTAGGATTAGGGATGTAGAATAAAGTAATGTAGAATAATTAATATGTGCTTAATTACTACTAGTAAATGGCTAATATTCTAGTAATATGCATGCTAATAAGCAACTAGTTAAGAGACCCTAAAATAAAGTGTTACTTGTTTTTTTTTAATTATTAAAAATACATATATTAATAAAATGAATGAAAAATATTATTTTTTAAATATAAATGAATATTTGTTAAATATTAGAATTTTAGAATATTAAAAAAAATAACAGAATTAAAAACATTTTATAGAGACTGCAGATAAGGATTTCCATATGTATCAAGAACCAATTTATTCAATTCTATTTATTTCTGCACAGCGTTTTAAACAATTATAAGCTCATGCTCCATCAGCTTCATTCTATATTTGGCCAAGCTGCTTCAACACATTATCATTTCGGTCCTGGAGTCCTGTAGTTTGGCATTCAGGATGAGAACTCAGGGGTCTTGAGAGGGCTACTTTTAATCAGGCAGTTTGTGTGGTACTCCAGCTGGTAGCACATGAGCTGCGTGGCTAAACCAAACGCAGGCACCGAGACGGTCCATCCACCCGGCGATCGCTGATGAGCAAAGCAACCTGGTCATTAGCTCTGATTGGCTGCCACGCCTTCACGCAAAAAAGCTGGGAAAGCTGCTTTTCAAACCCCAAAACACAGGTGCACCACGGATAGATCGGTTTTCTTTCTCTCGATCCATCTGCCCTCTCCCTCTCTCTGAAAATGGGAAATAGATGAGGAGATGCTTCCTGAATAGTTTATCAGAGGCATGAATTGGCATCCATTGCAATCTCAGCAACAATCAGCAGTTCTTCCAAGCACGACGTCCTCATGGCTTTAACCAAACAAAACGTGACAAGTTTTAAGCGTTAAGTAATTTAGCTGTCCTCTTCGAGAGCTAAAGAAGCCCATTTCCAACTTCCATGAGATATAAAGTTGCAAAACGTTATATAAAAGTAACAATGAAGAGATTTAATGCTAACACTTTAGTTTAGAGACTTATTCTCACTATTAACTAGTTGCTTATTTAGAATGAACATATTGGCTGTGCTTATAAAGCACATCTTCTACATCCTACCCAATACCTAAACTTAACAACTACCTCACTATCTTTTAATAAGGACCAAATTAGGATTTTTTTGAGGCAAAAGTCATAGTTAATAGCAAAAATAGGACTTTAAAATAAAGTGTGACCAATTTATTTTATTTACAATTCAAAATAAATATAAAATCACAACTACAGGTAATAATGTAACATTTCTGAGACAGAAAATACTGCGATAAGCAGTTTCTTATTTGGAAAAAATACAATAAAACAGCACTAGAAATCAGACTTTAAGCTTGTAAAGTGTGCAAATCCAGTTTGTTCAGTTGAAATATGTGCCATCATATTTACATGGACATAGTGAGTTTTACCAGTAATACAGTAGCAAACTAGAAATGCATCAATAGATTCCTATATTACATAATGAAACCTGTTAAGAGAGCTGTGTTAAACACAGACTGTATCTTGTTTGCACTACAACAACGCATAAATGCATGTAAATGCACATGTGATCCCTGGTTAGGACAAAACTGTAGATTACCATGGAAGGATTTATCACTTTATTCCAGTGTTATTGATGCTAAGGCAAGCACACGACTTCATCTCATACAGGTGGCATCGTCGTACATAAATTACTGTGCATCTCTGCTTATGACTCATCTCAAATGGCATCCATTAAGTAAATCAGGTTTAGTAAGAGCAGACTGTTGTATGCTAGTCCCTCTCTGATTTAGTGCATCCATATATGATCTAATTAAGTGATTAATGCAAACTGAATCTATCAGTGTGGACGCAACATTGATCATGGTACTAAAACATGCATGTGCTGAGCAAATGTAGCTCTTCAAGTAGGGAGCGTCATAAAATAACAAGCCCAAGTGAAAATGTCCTTTAACTGCGGCTCCATGAAAAACGCATAACTTCTCTAAAGCATTCTAATTAACAGAATCTCCAGAGGAGGCGAATTATCAGTTATTAAATCCCTAAAATCCATAGACAAAACATACACTGGACATACACACATAAGCTCCATTAACAAAGCTGCATACTAAGCTTCACCGTCCTCTGCTTTAATTGGCTTATTAGTCTTGCTCCTCTATCCTTTTAGTTTGATTGGCGCTGTTTTAAAAACAGGAGGGTGAAAACAAATGCAAAAAGGCCTGTAGCGGGGTCTATAACTTCAGTGGCGTTCCCGGCACAATGTTAATCAGTCCTTTGGGCTAAAATAAGGTTCCAGGTGGTGTGGAACACAGTAACCTCTACAAAGTTCAGCTTCTCTAATGAGGGCATTTTAATCTCTTAACCACGGCAGTGAATATTTTAACACGCTCCCCTATCTGTCTGACGGCATACATTCAGGATACGGCACGAGGTGAAATGGATATGCATTTTTGATTAAGCTGTGTGTAATATTTATCGAGTTATGGCGAGTATGAATCATTTTAATTGTGCTGGTGCTCTGCAGGGCATGTCTAAATAAGGGATACTCTTACAACGGCTCCATCTCTGAATTATTCTTTCTTCGTTTCTCCCTCGCTGCTCATCCCTCACTCGCTCTCTGCCTCACCAGGCCGGAGAGAGAAATAAAGAAAGAAAGATGTATAGTATAGTATTACTGGGCTTATTAGGCAAAAGCAAACAGCAAATAAAAGCTAATGATTGTTAGTGATGTGCTATAAGGGCTGCGCTCCGCAGGGTCGGCCGTAGCTTTACCCTTGCCATGGGCGGCACTTCTACCTACATACTAGTGTAAACTAGAGAGAGAGAGATGGAAAAAGCCATAAAAACTGCATTAGGGAAAGGAAAAGACTGGGTAATTTGCGATTAATTTATGCGAGATTAAACAGTTACTGTATTTTATTTTACTCTCTAAATCTTTAACAAAACCGTACAATCAGAAAACCAACAATTTCTCTAGAAAACACAGCGTGCAATAAAAAGGACGCTAATAACCCTAAATCCAGAAGCTTGCAATTTGCAGATCCTACATACTGTAGTGTCTATTTTCGGCCCATTAACAAATTAGGCATCACTTTTACGTTCAGAGATTTCATCGTCACCATCAGCGTTGATTGAATATGTCATTGCACGACTCTGCTCATCATTAATAACGCCATTAAGAGCCTCCGCCGAGATCAAACAATGGCAAAGAGCCTAACCGCGTCTTAATCAGCGATATTAAGCATATTCACAAATATGCAAATATTCAAATTTAGACCGTGGCATTATTTGTATACATAATTGCCATTTCCAAATGACGATAAACACTGGATGTGGCATTTTCTTGCAAGACAAATTGTTTTGATAAGTTATTATTTTGTGCTGAAATGAGAAAACGGAGGCTTATTGCTGCTTGTTTGTTGATTTATGAAAATCCCAAAGAAAAGTCATGTTTTTTTCATGAAGTGCTGGGATATTGGGTTGAGTGCGGGTCGGGAGTGATACCAAATGGGCCGGGAAGCAATTGATGCTAATTTAGACTATCACTAATTTGAAAATACGCCATGAAGCTAATCGAAATTCTATCTTGGGAGAGAAGGGGGGAAAAAAAAGAGCGGAAAATAAATACACAACTGTCTCGTTTGATCCAGTTTCAGGAAAAGGCAACGGAGCAGTCACCGAGAGAAAAAGGACCAAATCATTACCCTCTAAGTTGAAAATAAACTTTTTACTGCCTCAGCAGCGCCCGGCTTTATGGAGATTTTATAGATGTTTCCGGCATACTAATGAGCAGAAGCTGATGATTCGATGGTCATCACTGAAATTCAAAAAGATTTATTGGTAAACACTATCGCGTAATAAAATAAATCCATACAGAATGTGAGTCCCACGACACGTGCATCCTCTCGCTGGAACTGAACCTTTTTCAGGCTGCTGAGAAACAAATCTGCGATCAAAGAACATTTTGTGATCGCAATCCCTTAACCGTTCGTCGGGAGAAGCGTATTATGAATAGAAAATGACTGATAAAGAAGGTGAAGAACATTAGTAACTCCTGTGCTCTGTCCTTAAGCCAATGACAGGAAAGTGCTAGTCAAGGTCAGGCCAATAGATGGAAGGTTAAAAGGGAATTGTGGGGGATGGGAAAGCTGATAAAACTCGTCCCACGTCAGCAGCTAAAGGCTTTACTGCCGGGAATTCTAGGTGGACATCTTTATAATTACCTCTTTTGTAATTACTTAAAATCCAATTTCATTCAGTCAGTAAACAATTCAGCTTGAAGATCAGGAATAAATAATAATTAAAACAGTAATGGATAAATAAACAAAATATTAATAAATAAATGGAAATAAATGAGACAAAGCATTCATTTATTACTCAGCTTCTAATTTTGAATTCTGATTACAGTGTGTCGCAATTCACCGTGCCAACGTACTAATCAGCAATGAAATAAAGTAAATAACGATGAATAAAAAGTGCTACGTGCCAGATTGAAAAAAACAAAAAAACACATATTCTAATGGAAATGAAGATGAATGAATAACATGGATGGTTGACTGTATTCTCCACCTCCGCAGACCCAAAGATCCAGCAACGGTGGAAAAAAACGAAAGCGTGTGTGACGCAGTCAAGGGCATGTCAGACAAAGAAATAAAAGAAAACGAACAAACAGCACGCAGTGTCCTGTGCAGAAAGATTCACATAAACATAAACCCAGCCTATTGTTGCTTTTCACAAACTTTGCTTCTCGCTCTACAATGCTCTGTGGGAAGGCTTGGCATTTTAATGCGAAACATGTCAAATTGATTGTGCAGATATTTGTCAGAAAACGACGAATGAGAATACTTATTAGACACCGAGGGCCGCGATCCATGCTGACTCATCATTATGTGGGAAATACAAAAAATTTCAGGAGTAACTGTCATGCTGTAGAACTGGAATGGGACAGGACATCCTCCTCAATATCTCCCCGAACAGGTTCAGCAAACACAAACTAACCTCTGGGTTTGCTGCTGTTCGTGAGGGCTTAGCGAGATATTTACCCTCTTAAATTGCACATTCTAGATGCAAACTAAACTGTTTACTCAAACAGACGAGACTCTGAACTACTGAATAGAGCTGGAATGAGATGATCCCTCTTTAGACGCTTTACCTGCGCGCTCACATAAGCAGATCCTGTTTTTTTCTCTCTTGCTGTCGCTTCACTCTGCGTTTCCAATAACATCTCACGGGGATTGTGAGGTTTCTCTGGAGCTCGACTACACTCAAAGAGCTTCAACAAACACATGCAACAAAGTTTGTTGGCTCAAAGTCCCTATTTCGGGTCGTAAGGTGGCAGCACATACTGTATGGCTCTGCCAAGTTTGGCTTCCTATACATCTCATCTGAATTTTCCAATGGGAGGATTTTTTGACCTGTTGACCTTGGCCAATTAAGATTTTCCTTTTGGATGCGTATTACAAAAAGTCTGGCTGTAAACTGACAGTATTCGCATCTCTGTCTGTACTTACATCCAACATATCAAATCACATGTCAAATTAACCGTCCCAAGATTTCCCCCAGAGCAAGCGCGCACCGCAAATTACCCGGTTCCTTCTCGAAACCACCTCTCTAAATGATATTGTGACACATAAAATGACACACTGATGGCAAAGTGCGTTCCAAGAACAAAAACCCACAGCGTCCTCCTTGGAGGACACACTGTGTCACGACACAGTTACATAAAAGTTTACCTCCTTTTCCGGGACAACCTCCTACCCCTCAACACCCCATTGTGTCTCCTTTTGTTCCAATAATCACTTGGAAGCTCTCTTCGGCTGGTGCTGAATCATCCAGTCCCACACACAGAGACGCTCATGCTCTCCTTCACCAGAGAAGCTCTCCAGCTCTTATATTCAAAGCAACCAACCTACTGATACTGTCAAAAGGTCGTACATTTCGATCTGTTCTTAGGCATGTACGTGTGGTAAAAATATCCTACTTGGTGAAACGAGGACAAAACAAAACTACATGTTGAATCAGCATTCGGCCTCCCAGGAAGGAACGTTTTCACAGGCCTCACGTTCTGTAATTTATTAGACTTTGAGTGAGGCTTTTTTGGTTTGGAAAAGAAAAGCAGTTTAGCAGAGGACATTTATCGTGAGAAATTGTGAAAAAAGTGAACATATTGGTTCTTACAAAGGTTTTTAAAATGGTTTGGGGTGTATGGTTCCATCAGGNATGAGAAATTATGAAAAAAGTGAACATATTGGTTCTTATAAAGGTTTTTAAAATGGTTTGGGGTGTATGGTTCCATCAGG